>PVJS01057326.1:0-12085 GCA_004027185.1 Glis glis | reverse complement strand
TTTTAAGTTCTCTGTATATTCTAGATATGAGTCCTCTATCAGAGGAGTAGCTGGCAGAAATCTTCTCCCATTCTGTCGGCTCTCGGTTGAGGTTCTTGATTGTTTCCTTTGCTGCACAAAAGCTCTTCAGTTTAATGCAATCCCATGTATTGATCCTCATTTTAATTTCCTGTGCCTTTGGGGTCTTGTTGAGGAAGTCTTTACCTGTGCCTATGTGTTGAAATGTTGGACCTATGCCCTCTTCAAGTAGCTGCAAGGTCTCTGGTTTGATTTCTAGGTCATTGATCCATCTTGAATTGATTCTTGTAGTAGGTGAGAAAGTGGGGTTTATTTCTATTTTTCTGCATATGGTTAGCCAGTTTTGCCAGCACCATTTGTTGAAGAGGCTATCTTTTTTCCAGTGGATATTTTTAGCCCCTTTGTCAAAAATCGATTGACTGTAGGTATGTGGATTTGCTTCTGAGTCTTCTATTCTGCTCCATTGGTCTATGTGTCTGCTTTTGTGCCAATACCATGCTGTTTTTATTACTATGGCTTTGTAGTATGGTTTGAAGTCAGGTATTGTGATGCCTCCTGCATGGTTCTTATTGCTGAGAACTACTTTGGCTATTCTGGGTTTTTTGTTGTTCCAAATGAATATAAGGACAGATATTTCTATGTCAGTGAAGAATGACATTGGTAATTTAATGGGTATTACATTGAATCTGTAGATCACTTTGGGAAGAATGGCCATTTTGATGATATTTATTCTGCCCACCCAAGAGCATGGGAGATATTTCCATCTTCTAAGATCTTCAATTTCTTTTTTCAATGTTTTGTAGTTTTCCTTGTAGAGGTCTTTTACCTCCTTGGTTAGGTTTATTCCCAAGTATTTTATTGTTTTGGGGGATATCGTGAGTGGAAATGTCTTTTGGATTTCTTTTACAGTGGATTTATGGTTGGCATACAGAAAAGCTTCTGATTTTTTAAGATTGATTTTGTATCCAGACACTTTGCTGAATTTGTTGATTAGTTCTATGAGCCTTTTGGTTGAGTTTGCTGGATCTTCTAAGTATAATATCATGTCATCTGCAAATAGAGATAGTTTCAGTTCCTCTTTTCCTATTTGTACTCCTTTTATTTCCTTCTCTTGCCTTATTGCTCTGGCTAGAGTTTCAAGTACTCTATTGAAAAGGAGTGGTGACAGCGGACATCCTTGTCTTGTTCCTGTTTTTAAGGGGAACTCTCGAAGTTTTTCCCCATTCAGTATGATGTTGGCTGTGAGCCTATTGTATATTGCCTTTATGATGTTGAGGTATGTTCCTTCTATTCCGATTCTCTGCAGAGTTCTTATCATGAATGGGTGTTGGATTTTGTCAAATGCTTTCTCTCTCTCTCTCTCTCACTCTATAGGTTTCTTATGTCTAATTTCTCTCCCTTTATAGTTTCTTATTCTGGAGGTAGATAGTTGCTACTAGGTGAGCCTTAAAGATAAGTAGCCTTTACTGAATGGTTATTCTCACTTGCTCAGTATAATGTCCATTTGCAGGCCCAATTCTTGGTCTCCTGCAGTGATTGGGACCCTTGCCTGGTGCCTCTCACTACCTGTGCAGGCGACCAGTGCCGCTATTGCCCCTCTCACTGCAAGCGTGGGTCTCCACGTTCTCCACTTGGGCTCTCCCTTTGTCTCTCTCTGTCTACACCTATGGCAGGTGTGACCAACAGGGGGCCCCGGGCTTGTGTCTCTTTTTGCCTACAGAAGCAGCGGATGTCGCTTTGACCCGATTCTGTGCAAACACGGAACTCCACGTTTCCACAGAGAGGGCTGGTTTGGTCCAGTTTTTCCCCAGGTACCACAGCTGTATGTCCTGCATTGATCCCCAGGGACTCTATATGGGTGCTACAACCTGCGGGCTGCAAGTCTGTCCCACCCAAATGTCACCAGGGACTGTCTGCTTATCCTTACATCTACTGCATCCCACAGCAGACCCCACTCCCACCTCTGCCAGGGCAATCCGCACCATCTCAGATCCCGCGAGACCTTGTGGCCACGCTGGGTGGTCTCCCCTGGGGCGGCTCGTTGACTTACGGTCTCGTTGAGCGCTGCTCTTAATCTGGGGGTGGGCTCAGCCGCTGCCGCAGGCTCTGGTCAGGCCTCCGGGCCCTGGGGACTCTGCCGAGTGTGGATGGAACTGCTGCTCGCTTTTGTCACTGATGCTCTGCAGTGCTGGTTTTCGAAGAGCTCCCTGGCTTCCTTGCTGGTGGCCTGCAGAAGCCGCAATGCCGGTAGCCTCCGGCGTGGTGTGATCAAGATGGCGCCGCTGCTGCCTCTTCTGCCGACTCAGTAGTTTGGGTTTGTGTCGCGCATGGAGCGAGTCTCCACTCGCCGTCACTGCTGCTATTCTGCAGCTGCTGGGTTCACAGCAGGTCGCTGGCGTCTCCGTTGGTCTTGTGTACAAGTCACAATGCTGGTAGCCGCCGGTAAAGTCCTGCCTGCAAGATGGCGCTGCCGCAGCCGCTGACGTTTGGTGTGTTGAGTGTGGAGGAGCCGCTGCTCGCTTTCGTCTCTGCTGACCTGCAGCTGCTGAACTTACCACAGGTCTCTGGCTTCTCTGCTGGTGGTGTGTGGAAGCCGCAATGCCGGGAGCGGCCAAGATGGCGCCGCCGCTGTCCCTTAGGTAAGGAGCTTTTTACTTTCCTCTGTTTTGTCTTCTGGCTTTTATTCCTTCGCGTTTCAAACTTTTCATTGTTTACTTCAAGTTTGTGTTGCTTTTCTTCTGTGGAGAAGTTGCTTTCACGGTGATTGAGATCGAAGTCTCAGAGAGATCATAGCGTGGTATCTCCCTTGGTCGCCATCTTGGATCTGATTTTTGTTACTTTTAATTTTCCCTCCTTAATGTTGCTTGTTACGCATTTTTAAATATTCCTTTGGTGGTTGCCATAGAGATTAAGATATGTATCTATGGCTAATATAAATTAGCAGCTTTACTACTTCTAAAAATTCAGAGATCTTAGAATATTTTATCAGCTTAGAATTCTTTATGTTTAACCTTTCTTCCTTTCATACTGTCGATGTTATGATTTTAGTTATACATATGTTTTGAATTCTACATGGCACAATTCATTTTTTGATCTTGTTGATAAACACCCACTTAATTTCCTTTTGTACTGCCCTTCATTGTTTTCTGCATTTCCATCCTTATAGCTGGGAGCATATCTCTTGATCCCTAAGAACTCATTTTAGTATATATTTTGATGCACATATCCTGGCCATAAATAACCTACAACTTGGAAGCAGGGGCAGGAGAAGAATCCAGTGTCTTTATTTCATGTCGGGAGATGTGTTCGCTGTGCACAGCCTTCTAGATTAGCAGTTATTTTCTTTCTGTGATTTAAATATGGCATCCATTATTTCTGTTGGGAAATCAGTTGGCAGTTTTATTATTATTTTAAAAAGTATTAAGTGCTTATTTTATGACTACTTTCAAGATTTTCTCTTAGTCTCTGGTTCCCAGCAGTTTTAATATGATTGTGTGTGTGTGTGTGTGTGTGTGTGTGTGTGTGTGTGTGTGTGTGTTTCCTGCTCAGTCAGATTCTGAAGCTCCTAGTCTTGCCCCCTTGTCCCTTTGAGTTGATCCTCCAGTCTGTAAACAGATACTCTATCCACATTACTACCATCTGGATCTTTCAAATGTATGTTAAGATAAAGCCCTGGGACCTAACTCCATCTGCATTTCATCCTCATTTCCTGTCCTGCCCTGAAGCTAGCCTTCCCCTTGACCAACAATGAGGTGCACATATGAATCCCACCCCTGATCTTTCATATTTCTATATCTTTGATTTTGCTATTCTCTCTGACTGCATCCCTTTATTTCTACCCAAACATAGACATCTTCACCTAGATAATGGCAGCCTAACCTCCTTCAATATTTATCTTAGACATCCACTGTTCCGGGAGATGTCTCTGTGGCCCCAGTCTGGACTGTTTCTATAAAAGCTGTGTAGGCCGCCATTGCAGCTCTTCCTGCTTTATCCTACAGCGGCTTCTTTAGGAAATAAGCTCCTCACTGAGGCACTGAATGCTAAAGGACTCGGAAGCCAGAACTGGAGAGTACTCACATTTGAATGATCTACTACCTGTCACATTGCAAAGAAATATGTATAAACAAGTTAGATAACATCAAAATTAATGCCCCAGTGAATATCTATTTTTCCTCACTATTGTGGAGTGTTTCTTAGGCACCAGGCAGTAAGCCAAGTGCCTGATACTCACAAGGCCCTTTCTCTTTCCAAAACAACCCAATGAGATAGGTACTATAATTATCCCCATTTTACAGATGAGGAAATTGAGGCTCAAAGGGATTATACAGTTTGCTCAAAGCCGCACAGCTAGAACCTGGTGAGGCTAAGTTTCAAACCCATGGCTGCAGGACTCCAGAACACAAAGATGTACCCACAAAAAACGTAGACCAACTGACCCCTCAATTACTCCTTCATGGAAACCGCACTGTGTCCTGCTCTCAGCACCCCTACCGACCGTCCCCTAGATGTGGGCACTGAAGACACCAATAGAAGGCTGTTTCTGGAACATGGTAGCCCTCAGTAAATACTGATCAAATAATTAAAATAATAAATGAGAAATTTAAATTCTTATTATTCCTGGACTTAGCAGGGTTATTTCTGAGCTAACCAGTATTTCCATGGCATTATGAGATTGGAATGGGTTAGATAACTTAAAATAAAGAAATGTAATTCAAATTCTCCTCGCGCTCTAGGTGTGAATTAGACTTTGGGAGACAGAAACTGGACTATTTGGGGCCATTTGTGTGGGATATTTCAAGTGAATTCTTTCAGCCTGCTGATTGAACATAACTGTGCGCACCCTATAGGCACAAGAAAGAGCCAAGTGTGCTAAGCAGCGTGGTCTCCCTTTTCTAAAAGGATAATAGTGACACACACTTTCCGCACAAGTCCACTGTAGCCTGAAGGAGTTAGAGGCTCTTCCTGTAACTCCTGATTGGCAAAGAGAGTGCCAAGTAACCCCAAGAGGCCCCCGAATCCCAGGGTAGCCCTTCCCTCCTCCCAGCCTGGCTTTTCTAACCAGAGCTGTCTCTCAGCAGCATCCTGAGGATGAGGGGGACCCTCGTCACTGGAAGAGGTGACAGAGGCATGCTGTACGCCTGTAGCACAGCAGGAGGATGGTGCTTCATTTGGGGGCAGCTTTGGAGGCAGCTTCATGCTGCAGCCTGGGAGCTCATTCCTGGGCTTCTGCAGCAAGAAGGGAGGAGGAGAGGGAAGGAGGAAGGGGCTGCCGGGCAATGGTCCTGTCTGCCTAAGTTGGCCCTTCCATTCTAGTTCCAGCAGCAGCCCCTCTGGGGTGTTGTTCCCCTCAACCCAAGAGGCAGGGACGGGTGTCACAGGTGGGAGTCGCTGTCTCACTGGGCATGACCAGGAAGAGTGTTCTACATACCATGCACCTGGAGCTGCTATGCAAATAGACATCATGACAGTATACATTATACTCATGCTGGAGCTGCAAAGAAATCACCCACGACTGCCAGGGAGGATGACTGTGACCGAATCAGCCATGCAAATCGGCCCTGTTAATTTAACGGGAGCTCAGAGAATTTAGAAGTTAAGATCGAACCTAAAAGAAACAGGAATAAAAATAAGTCTGGGAGGCTAGGAGGGATGCATTTTGGTTTTTATTTGTTGCAATTCACACGACAGGCTGTATTTTTCAGAGCACATTAACACCCTTGTCTGATGTGATCCTCAGAGGAACCGTATGAGGAAGCTAGCAATGTAACCCCTCTGCCTGAAAGAGGAAATGGATTTCTAGGCTTTCGTCCATTGTCCATACCTACTGGGACAAGCTAGGGCTGGGAACTGAGACTTGCTCTTCTGTTCCTAATCCTTCGTCTCTTGACTGCAGTGAAGAATCAGGATCTAGAATCCTCTAATGTGTCTGGAGTATGACATTGTTATCAAATCAATATTCCTTCTACTAGGCTATACCCTAGACAAAAGCAGTGTATTGGGGGGAGGTAGTGAAGTCTGTGCAGGTTTGAGAAGACTTGGCTAGGGGTTCCTGTGTAGAACAAGTCATGTAGAGTTATCCCTAGGACTGTATTTAATCAAGAAATTGCTATCATAGGCACACCCCAACACCCTGGCCTGCTGACTTTCCACGGGGGCAAATGCTGCACCAGAGTTCAGCCTTCGGTCCTCCTCCCACAGGGGTGGAAGATTCTGTCAACAAGTGTGCATTGGGCACTGGGCACCACAAGGAGTAGAGTAGAAGTTTATTGCAAGATCCTTGCTCCCAGGAGCCTGAAATCCAGACTTCAATAACTGCGCATGCACACACACACACACACACACACACACACACACACATACACACACACCACATATTTGATATGCCAGGTGTCTTTGAAAGAGCATTTCAGAGGAAGGAGAGAAAGGAAAGCAACAGGAGCTGCAGGAGTCTGCAGGGAGCAGGTGGCTTTTAAAGCAGGACAGACTTAGATGAGGAGCTGTGTAAACTGCAGGGGGAAGACAGATTCCAAAGTGGAGGGACAGCACAAGCCAGAGCCAGTCCCTAGCTCGGGGACTGCTAGGTCCATGTGTGAGACAGAGAAGATGGCCAGGAGGGTGAAGTGATCCTCAGTCTAGCAGGAGGAGAAACGCTGCAGGCCAGGCCACACCAGAGCTGGAGCAATGAGACGAGACTAGCTTTGCGATGGTGGGCAGGGACTTGGCCCCTCCTCGCGGTGCCTGTACTATCCACCAGGACCACGGGCATCGGCTGCCCACACTCAGTACAGACATGGCTTTCTCGGGGAGGGAGAGTGGTAGGGCGGTGGGAGAGAGGAGGATAAGTACTTCGGGTGGGGAAGACGTGGGCTTCTACCTGAGCACAGTGCGCCATGGGAAAAGGCTTTCCACAGATACATTTCCTTCCTCGCCTTGGCGGGCTGGTTTCTGCCAATGATCTTCCTTTGGGAGATTTCCTATTTTATCTTCCCTTTCCTGCTTGGTACATACTTTTTCTTCTTATGACAGATTCTGTATTTTTAGCCCAGGCAGTTGCTGTGGCAACCACTAGAGCTGAACATTTTGTTTCCCAAGAACAAATGCTTGCTTAAATATTCAGGCAATTTTCTGTTGTTCAAAGGAACTGAGATCTCTAGCATATTATTCAGCCCATGTGAGCGAAGTTGAAATTTCTCTCCTTTACTTTTAAGGGTTCCCACAGTGGTCACACTTTCCCAGGGGTAGGGGGAGGTCGGGATTCATGTTTGCATCAAATGGGGCAATATCCCTTTCAAAAAGGAGAATAAGCAATATATTTATGTTTCCCTACCCCCTCCAATGGTTTTGGAAGATTTCAACCAATGACTACTCCAGACCATGAGGCTAGAGGCTCATTTCTACATTTCTTCACTCTTGGGAAGGGGAGATGTATGAAGTACTCTTGTGTAGATTTTCAATTAAGTAGGGGCCGTCCCTCTCTTGTCTAAGTTGCCTCCAACAACGCTGGCATTGAAAAGGGGGCTTTTTGACCAATATTTTGACCATTCTCTACGTTGAAGAAATTGTAGAAATTGCATTTACTATGTCTCAGGATTCATTTTCCCCCTAAGAAGATTTGCATGCACACGTTACAGATTGCAGATTGCAAACACAGCCCTATTTTGGGATCCAAGGTTCCGGAGTCTATTTCAGCCTCCTGAGCTTTTTCAATACATTGGAGTATATGAAAGGATCTCCCACACACCTAAATAGGGAATTCCTGACTTTGAGTCCACGAACTTAGAAAAGATGTAACATCATTATTTTAGCTAACCTCTAATGGAGATTTATCATCCCCCCCCCTTACAAATTTAGGTAGCAAATCAAAAGTCTAATGGTGACTGTCACTCCTATAAATCCTATTGCATTACAATCATTGAAGTTATACTGAAATCTGGGGCTCTCTCATCACTACTTTGAAATTCTGGTAGTTATTACATATGCATATCACTGCTTCTTGAGTTAATAAATAAAAATATAAGTCTCTACATCACACATGTGTATACTCACATAAAAATTGATTGTTAGTGTTTTGAAAACTATAACTAAACATAATTGCTTTCCTTTGAAATCAACTCTATTGTATTCTGTGCCTTTAAAAACACGGGGACCCTGAGAAGACTGTCTATAGGTTTTCTAGACTGCAAAGGCACCCACGATGCACACAGACATTTCACAACTCCACACCGCATGTTGGCACTCTCGCGTTGCCATCTCTGCAATGATGCTGAGCCGTGTCTTAAGGAAACAGTTCACTAAAATGTTGAACCATATTGCTCAGGAGGATGATTTGGATCTTGTTGAAGAAGTCCTTGTTCTTTTGGGGAGCAAAGCATGTTTTGCAGGAGCTATGGGTGCTGATTCACCGTCACCCGGGACAAGTTCTGCATGCTGCTCGTGGTCTTTGAAAGCCACACGTGTGACTGACAATTCAGAGGCAACCCTGCAGAAAGAAGTGGCATCGGGCAGGGCAGAGTTGAGGCTCAGAAATCATTCTGGGGTTTCAAGCAGGAAGAGATTTACTACACTCAGTTACAGTCTGCAGCTGAGGGAAAGCTAGCACTGGTGTTCTGGAAATTAGGAAATTTAAGGAACTGCAGGAAACCAGCAGTGATACTCTGAGCTAGCAGGCGTGGCTTGCAGAGGGACTCTGGAAGCTGTTGGACAGGGTCACATTGCCTGTTGTCTAAAACCCACGCAGGTCTTACAACTGCGCATTGCTGCCACAGGGATCTTGATCATTTCTGTTTCTCCTATTCTTCTGGATCCAGCACTTGCCTTTCATTGTTGTAATTCAACCCAGAACTTCACTGGTTGGAATTCTGAGAAATGTAGACTTCAGGCTTCTAGCCTCGGGAAAACAGATGCAGCCTCGAGGTGGGGAGCAGGGACTGGGGAGGAAGAGTGTAAACCAGCAGCAGGCGCCCAAGCGGCCGCGGCACCATGTAGGAAGTGCGGGCGCAGATGTCGGAATGTCTGAGCTTTAGTTACCTTGGTTTTGTGCCTTTGGGTAACTTGCATTTGTCTCTTCTGAGATTCAACTTTTTTTTAAACGTGCTTTTATTGGTGCATTGGAGTCTTACATCACAATGAATATCTATTTGATGTTAATATACATACACACAGCTCTTAGTGCCCCCCTCCTCCCCCCAACCATATGAAGTACCAAGAATGATGTTGGTATATTTTCATATGTACATATTGTTTATGATAGTAATTCCACTAATTTGCTTCTTTCTTGCCCTCCCCCTTCCCTTGTACCACTTCCCTTGTTCTACTGAGGGTTCTCCATTATCAACCAGAGTCCCTTGTGTGTCCCCACTACTCCCTAGGTTGCACATATTAATGCAAACATATGTCCCTTCTTTTTTTGTGATTGACTGATCTCGCTTAACATAATATTCTCCAGATCCTTCCATTTTCTTGCAAATGGTGTTATTTTGTTCTTCTTTATTGCTGAGTAGAATTCCATTGTGTGTATTTCCCACAATTTTGTAATCCACTCATCTGTTGATGGACACCTAGGTTGGTTCCATAATTTGGCCACTGTGAACCCCATTGTGCTGCTATGAACATGGGTATGCATATATTACTGTAGTTTTCTGGTTTCAATCTCTTTGGTATGATACCCAGTAGTCGTATAGCCAGATCATATGGTGGGTCCATTCCCAGTTTTCTGAGGAATCTCCACACTGATCTCCATAGTGGTTGAACTAGTTTGCAATCCCACCAACAGTGTAGAAGAGTCCCAATTTCCCCACATCCTCACCAACATTTATTGTTGTTTGACTTCTTAATGATTGCCATTCTTATTGGGGTCAGATGAAATCTTAGAATAGTTTTGATTTGTATCTCCCTGATTGCTAATGATGTTGAACATTTTTTCATGTATCTATTGGCCATTTGTATGTCTTCTTTCATGAAGTGTCTATTCATTTCAGTTGCCCACTTCTTGATCGGATTATTTATTTTCTTAGTGTAAAGCCTTTTAAGTTCTTTATATATCCTAGATATTAGACCTCTGTCAGAGGGATAGCTTGCAAATATCTTCTTCCATTCTGTAGGCTTTCTCTTTAGGCTCTTGATGGTTTCCAAGATTCAACTTTAACGTTTACCAAGGCTTAGTTTTTTAACTCAACTGCACTCTGATCAAAGTCCCTTTTGGTTCTGAATCTCAGTCGTTCTGGGAACATGGCTCCTTAGAATTCAATTCCTTGAAATGAAGATTGACCTGTCCATTCGTGTGTGTGGCCGAGTGAATGTGGCCATGAGGGATGGAGCCTGTCCAAAAATGGGATGAGGAATTCTTGGAGACTCCCCAGGGCTTACCTGAGCTCCACAGAGGGGCTTCTGTCCTTCCCAGTACTACATGGTTATGGGCTGACATCTTTCCTTACGCTGCTGCCTTGGTTTATGTTCTGGTCAGCATTCTTGCAGCTATAATCTAAAAGATTGACCACGTAACTTAGAGAAAAGAAGATTTATTTTCTTATGGTTTTGGGCTCAGTCCATGTGAGGCCGGGGACCACGGATCTCAGGGCATGGCGGCAGGAGGCGGAGAAAGGGAGAGCACGTGGCTGTGTTCCACATCATGGAGTCCGGAAGCAAGAGAGCCAGCGAGCAGGGGGAGGAGGAACCATTTATATAATCCCCGAGGCCGCACCCCCAGGGACCACCCCTCCAGTCACACCCTACCGGCCAACAGGATACCACCAGGTAAATGGATTACTGGGATCACAACCCTCATGACTCAATTACACCAGCTCTAAACATTAATAAGTGAGCTCTTTCGGAGACATTTTATATCTAACTATAACAGTAACTTACCAGGTGGAAAGCAGTGGGACTAATTCCGCAAGCCACCCTGAAGGTTTGATTGCTTTACCTGAGGGTCTCCTCCTCCAGACATGTTCACATGAGTGTGCAGGAGATAATTTCTCATTACCCCAGGGGCATCTATGTGTGCTGCAATCAACCAGTGTGAAGAATCTCCAGTTAATCTTGCTCATGTTCCCCTTCACCGTTTCCCCCACTCCACCTCTCCATCACCTCGTCAAGTCAGGGAATAACAGACCAAGAATACAAATAAATAACCCCATAGGTCACAGCAGTGTGCATTAGCAGGAGGCATCTTGTGGCTGCTCTGTAGTGACCTGTTAGCTCTCTGGGGGCTGTGGCTCAAGCCCCCTAGAAAAAGTCCTCCTGTGTCTCCTAGGCAAGTGTACCCCAAGCCTGGGCCACTGTTCTTACAAGGCTGATGTCGCCTTCAAAAGAGACGTGGGGTGCGGAGCTGCCACTCATCAAGTGAAGGCCAGAGAAAGGAGTTTTTGAATGGTCAGCTTTAAACCTTGAGCTCACTCTCTCCAAAGCGAAAGAATGAAGTGCAGCTGAGAGATCTGGTTTAGCAGGAATTTCCAATGAGGAAGGAACTTAATATTTGGCTTCATGCTTTGCAGAGGATGGGCCTTGGTTTCTGCATGCCAACAATTCTATTCCTGTCTCCAGAGTGAAGAGGCCTTGGGGTAGAGCTGGGGCAAAGGCAGGGGCTCAGGCTTCCTGGCCCCCTGGGCCCCGCTGAGGGGGATGAGCTGACTGGACAGCCCGGTGCACATGCAGTTTGGAGGATCTCTGCTGTGCATGCCCTCTTTTGACCTTAAGAGAAAATTAAGTAGGTTCACTTTTTTTTTTTCTCTTGGTACTAGGGATTGAACCCAAGGGCATTCTACCTCCAACCTACTCCCACCTCAGCCCCTTTTATTTTTTATTTTGAAACAGGGTCTCACTAAGTTTCAGAGGACCTCACTAAGTAGCTGAGGCTGGTCGCGAACCTGCAATCCTCCTTTCTCAGCCTCCCAAGTACTGGGATTACAAGCATGTGCCACCACGCCCAGCTCAATTTCATTTTTTTATGTTCATTTATTGGTGCATTGTAATTATACATTTTGATATATGTCAGGATATCAACTTCATACATGCACACATTACACATTTAGCCCTCCCTCAATTTCATTTTTTTTTTTTTTTTTTT
>PVJS01057325.1:0-12086 GCA_004027185.1 Glis glis | reverse complement strand
GGGGGAGAGGGCGTTAAACATATCTTATCACTCAAGCCAGACCTGGGAGGCCCCCGGGCTGTCATTTTGGGTGTCTTACTTTAACTCACACACTGTATTGGACAGGGTTCTCTAGATTAACAGAATACATGGAATGAGTATATTTGGAAAAAGGGATTTATCAGATGGGCTTACAGTTTGAAGCAATGTAGTCCCAGGTTCTGACTGCACGTGGAGAGTCAGAGGAACCAGTAGCTGGTTGAGCGGTCTAAGAGCTGGAGTCTTAGGATTGGAGCAACCACTAATTCAGTCCCAGTCCAAGATGTGAAGATCAGGAAGCTCTTCGGAGAAACGATGGTGAAGTTTCAGTTCGAAGGGCTGGAGGCGGACGATATCAGGCGAGAGCAAATGCGTTTTCTTCGGAAAGAGTTGCGCATTGCTCTACAGCGGCTTCTCCCTCTTTTATCTAAGTCCTGCACCTATCAGAATCCTGCTGCCTACATTCAGGGCAGGCTTTCTCTTTAATCTGCTGTTACACACCCAAAATCACATAATCTTGGGTGTGTCATGATCAGGTCAAGTTGACAACCTAGATTAACTATCACACACACATTTGCCTCAAAATGGCAGCACTTATGTCAAGCAATTCACAATTCAAAAAGCATGTCCAAAGGCACTCTCCACAACCTAGGACTGAGCACACCAATGAGGGCTGACTACAGAGTCGCCAGTGTGTGCAGTACTGACTTTTAAATAGCTTGTAGTCTTTATTTAGACATAAATAACTGCAAAACATCGTATAGTGGGGAACAATAGAGGTATAGATAAAAACACAGGTGACGCTTCAGAAGTGGTGGTGATTAACTTTTTGTTGGAAAAATTTCACCAAGCAATGGATGTCTGAGCAGAACATTGAAGGGCAAAGCAGGTGTCACAGAGAACAAGGAGGGAAAGGGGTTCAAGGCAAAGGGAATAAGGTAGCTGTGGCAGATTGTATTTTCCAAAGATGCTTGCCACGATGCCTCCAATCCCATAAAACCTTCTAGAAACTTTCCACTCCCCTCTCAAGAAGTCAAGTCTAATCCCCTTCTCCTTGAATCTGAGTGGATTTATAGGATTGTTTCCGTGAGTACAGTCTGGATAATCGACCCTGTGTGATTTAGGAAGACAGATTAGGAAACACTATGTATCTTTTGTCTGGTTTTCTAGGGATGCTTGCTTTTGGAACCCAATCAACATTCCCTGAGGAAGCCAAGCAGGCCTTGGAAAATTCTGCTGGGGAGGAACTGAGGTCCCCACTCAGGTCTCCCATGGAGATCCTGGCTGACAGCCACACGCAACTTGCCCACTATATGAAAGAGCCACCGTGAGCCCGGCATGGTGGCACACACCTGTAATCCCAGTACTTGGAAGGCTGAAACAGGAGGATTTCAGGTTTGAAGCCAGCCTCCGCAACTTAGTGAGACCCTGTTTCGAACTAAAAAATAAAATAGGGCTGGGGGGTGTAGCTCAGAGGTAGAATGCCCCTCTGTTCAATCCCCAGTACCACATACATAATAACTAAGTAAATAACTAACTAAATAAAACAAATAGGGCTATGGGTGTAGCTCAGAGGTAGAATGCTCCTGAGTTCAATCCGTGGGACCACAAAAACAAAACAAAAATGAATAAATAAGCAAGTAAGTAAATAAATGAATAAATGTATGTCTGGGGGTGTAGCTTGGGGATAGAGCGCCCCTGGGTTCCTTCCCAAGTACTAAAAAAAAAAAGCCATCTTGGAAGTAGGTCTTCATCCTTCTGTCAAACTGCTCTGGTTGACACTGTTAAGCCATTTCTACTAAGCCCTGACCACATTTCAAATTCATGAGAAAAAAAAATGATTCTTGTTATTTACAACACCAACTTTTGGAGTGGTTTGTTATACTGTGCACTGATAGATTCCCAGAACAACATCTAAAGGTAAAGAGGTGTGAAAGAGCCCAGTGTCTTAAAATATGACACAAATAGGGCATGTTTATGCACAACTCAGCCATTAGAAATACAAACATACAAATTTAGGACATGTTGGGAATGTCGAATTTGTGATGCGGAGGGGAAAAAGTTTAGTAAACAAACTATTAACAGTGTAAACGTAATGAAGTTGTATTGTGCAGTCAACCATGCTCAGATTAATTATTATTCATGGCTGTGCCAGAAAATGTTCTAGATATAAATGTAAATGTATTTATATAACAACGTTTTCTTGCTGCAATAAAATAAATTCTTATCCAAAAGAAAATATTAGGGCTGGAGGTGTAGCTCAATAGTAGAGTGCTTGCCTAAAATGTACAAGGCCCTGGGTTCAATCCCCAGCATGGAAAAAGAGAATTAAAGATCCAGGCATACACCTGTAATGGGAGGCTGAGACAGGATGGTCACAGGTTGGAGACCAGCCTCAATTACTTAGCAAGGTCCTCAGTAACTTAGTGAGACTCTGTTTCAAAATTAAAAAAAAATGGGGTTGGGGTATAGCTTAGAGGTAGAACACCCCTGAGTTCAATCCCTAGTACCTTTTTTTTTTTTTTTGCAGTACTGGGGATTGAACTCAGGGGCATTCTACCTCTGGGCTATACCCCCAGCCCTATTTTTTATTCTTTATTTTGAAACAGGGTCTCACTAAGTTGCAGAGGGCCTCACTAAGTAGCTGAGGCTGGCCGCAAACCCGGATCCTTTGGTCTCAGCCTCCCAAGTACTGGGATTACAAGCATGCGCCACCACGCCCATCCCTAGTACCATTAAAAAAAAGAGAGAGAGAGAAAAGAAAAAGAAAAGAATATTAACAATCTGTTGTTATGTGTTGTCAGTAGTTGAAGCCCAGGTAGAGAGTTTTCAGAAGAAACCATCTTTTTTTTTTTTTTTTTGCGGTACCGGGTATTGAACCCAGGGGCATTCTACCTCCAAGCTACACCCCTAGCCCTATTTTTTTATACTTTATTTTGAAACCGGGTCTCACAAAGTTGCAGAGGGTCTCACTACACTACACCATACCTGGTTCAGGTCACAAGATTTATTCACTGGTTTAGAACTGGGCGCTTATTTTATTTTATTTTATTTTTTGCGGTACCGGGGATTGAACCCAGGGGTGTTCTACCTCCGCGCTACACCCCTGGCCCTATTTTTTATCCTTTATTTTGAAACCGGGTCTCACAAAGTTGTGGAGGGCCTCACGAAGTAGCTGAGGCTAGAAGAAAACATTTTATTGTTTTTACTACGAAAGTGGAAATAATTCTGGCATAATTTCAGAAACAAATAAAAACCCCACCTGGTTCTTCTATGGGAAAAAAGTCCTCATATTCTTGGAATCAAAGTATATAATTCAAAGTTGTCATCAATACCTTTTCCCCCCCCATAAGCACACATTTTTAAGAGAGCCAACCAGGAGTTTCTGAAAGAGGTGAAATTTATGACTAATCTTTAAAGCTGACAACATTATTCTCTGTAGTCCTCAGGAGTGAAAAGTGCATCTAATTTGAGAGGTAAAGATTGAGAAGGTAGTGAATTGATGTGCCAAGACAATTTCCTGGACTTGTAGGTGGGTCTCCTGAACATCTTTAAAAATTCTTTTGACCCTAATCTAATGCAGAGTTGAAAAACAATATCTCCATCCAGGGGGGAATTTATAGTACATTTAGCAGTTGGGAATGGCAGATTCCTGGGGTGGGGATAGCAGGTGACAAATGGCTTCCTTCTGCTCTCTGCTGAGCCCACCCCTCCTGGAATATTGTGTTCAGTTCCTGAGGCCATATTTTAAGGGAAACATAGACAAATAAGAGTGTGTTTGGGAGAGACTTAAATGCTGAGAGAACACAAACCAGTGTCACAGGAGGGCCAAATGAAGAAAAGGGAGATGTTTATTTCAGAAAGGAGCCAATTAATGGGGCGTGTTAGCCACTTTTGAATAATAAAACAGAGCCGGGCGTGGTGGCACATGCCTGTAATCCCAGTACTTGGGAGGCCGAAACAGGTTCAAGACCAGCCTCAGCAAGTAGTGAGATTTTCAGCATCCTAGCGAGATCCTGTTTCACACACACACATGCACACACACATGCACACACACACGCACACACACACACACACACACACACACACACAAAGAAAAAATCAAAAGAGCTGGGGGTGTAGCTCAGAGGTAGAATGCCCCTGGGTGGTTCAATCCCCAGTACCTACCACACACGCAATAATAATAATAATGATAATAATGCCTTTTCACAAAGGGCTATTAGCATCGCTCTGTAGCCCCAAAAGCATACTGAGAGGTCATTTGGGGGTGAAGAAAATCAAAGCTGCCAGGAGATGTGATCAGCCATTAGGGGAGATAGGTGGCTTCCCTCAGGGGAGACTTTCAAGCAGATTTTCTGGAAAGAATTCGAAATCAGACAGGGTGGTGTCAACATCCTGCAAGGTCACCTCCACTATGGCTGGAGCTTCGACCTCCTGCAGAGGTCCCGCAGCACCCCCCCAGGGAGTCACCAGGTGTGTTCCCCCAGTGCTCAGGACACAGCTATTTCCTTCTTTCCACTTCCGGCTCCCTCCCAGAAGTGAAGGCATTTCCTGCAGCTGCCAGAGCCTGTGGAACCCCAGAGGTAAAGGGCCTCGCCCCCGGCTCAGGGCCTGTCACCCCCTCGGATGGTTCCCAGAGCTCTGTGCCAGTGCCTCCCTGTGGAAAGCTGCATCTCTGGGCCCAGCCGCAGATGCCGCCCATGCCGCTTCCCACTGTCAAATCCCTCACCCCGGCCACACCCTCCTGCCTCCTTTTCGTGTGTTATGTTATGCAACTGCTGTCCGACAGATTGTGTGGGCAAAGAGCTGTGAGTTCTTAGTCGTAGAATTTTTCCTCTTGGACTTAAGTAAAAGTTTACAGGGGTTGAGTTGGAATAATCAGGAAGCAACCAATTCCATGTCTTGCTTAAAATCGCCTTCATCTAGAATGATGCGGTCATTACCCCTAATTTTGTGTGTGTGTGTGGTACTGGGGATTGAACCCAGGGGCATTCTACCTCCAAGCTATATCCCCAGCCCTGTTTTATTCTTTATTTTGAAACAGGGTCTCACTAAGTTGCAGAGGGTCTCACTAAATTGCTGAGGCTGGCCGCAAACCTGCGATCCTCCTGTCTCAGCCTCCCAAGTACTGGGATTACAAGTGTGCGCCACCATGCCTGACTTTGTGTGTGTGTGTGTGTGTGTGTGTGTGTGTGTGTGTGGTACTGGGAATTGAACCCAGGGGCATTCTACCTCTGAGCTACATCCCCAGCCCTATTTTATTTTTATTTTGAAACAGGGTCTCACTAGGTTGATTGGAGTCTCACTACTTGCTGAGGCTGTCCTTGAACCTGTGATCCTTCTATCTCAGCCTCGTTTGAACATCCCACTCCTTGTAAGGGCTTGTTTCTGGGCGTGGTGGCGCACCCTTGTAATCCCAGTACTTGGGAGGCTGAGACAGGAGGATCGCAGGTTCGGGGTCAGCCTCAGCTACTTAGTGAGGCCTCTGCAACTTAGTGAGACCCTGTTTCAAAATAAAGAATAAAAATAGGGCTGGGGGTGTAGCCTGGAGGTAGAATGCCCCTGGGTTCCATTCCCAGTACCACAAAAAAAAAAAAAATGTCCAAATCCTAAGGGCTTGTTTCCCACCCTGAGCACATACAGTAGGCTGAGACAGATTCCACTCAAACTGTGACCTTCCTGTCTCTTCCACCTATTTGCCCCCACCCCACATGCCATGTATGATTCTATGACTGAGGGGTGAGAGCATAGAAAGGAAAACGAAAGGGTCGAGCGTGGTGGCACACGCCTGTAATCCCAGTACTTGGAAGGCTGAGACAGGAGAATCGCAGGTTCGAGGTCAGACTCAGCAATTTAGCGAGACTCTCAGCAACCTAGCAAGACCCTGCTTCAGAATAAAGAATAAAAAATAGGGCTAGGGGTGTAGCTCGGAGGTAGAAAGCTCCTGGGTTCAACCCCCTCCCCCAATACACCAACAAAAGAAGGAAGGAAAGAAAGAGAGAGAGAGAGAGAGAGAGAGAGAGAGAGAAGATGAAAAAAATGTTTTGTGGAAGGGTAAGGGAAAGAACCATATGGTGTATGTGATGTGAATGGCTTAATTAGAAATTTTAAGTGGATTTAAAATTTTTTTGATATGTTTATATTACTAAATAGTATAACTGAAAGAAATACTCTTGTAATTTAGCAGTGATAATGTGATTAACCATCATCATAAGATTTCACTGAAGCAGGGCGTGGTGGCACACGCTTGTAATCCCAGTACTTGGGAGGCTGAGACAGGAGGATTGTAGGTTCGCGGCCAACCTCAGCTACTTAGTGAGGCCCTCCACAACTTAGTGAGTCCCTGTTTCAAAATAAAGAATAAAAAATAGGGCTGGGGGTGTAGCCCGGAGGGAGAATGCCCCTGGGTTCAATCCCCAGTACTGCAAAAAAAAAAAAATTCACTGATAACAGTCTAGTCTATAAATCAAGCAAGAGCTGGCTGTGGTGGTACGCACCTGTAGTCCAAGTATTTGGGAGGCTGAGACAGTAGAATTGCAGGTTCAAGACCAGCCTCAGCAATTAGTGAGGACCTCAGCAATTTAGCAAGACCCTGTTTCAAAATAAAAAACTAAAATAGGACTGGGGGTGTATTTTGGAGTTAGAACCTCCCTCCCGGGATTAATCTCCAGTACCACAAAATACCTGACCAGAACCTGACACAGTGGTGCATACCTGTCATCCCAACAACTGGGAAGGGTGAGGCAGGAGGATCACAGATCAGAGACCAGCCAGTCTGACTTAGTGAGACACTGTCTCAAAATATAAAATAAAAAGGGCTGGGCGTCTAGTTCAGTCATACAGTAGCCCTCAGTTCAATTTCCTACTACAAGAAGGAAAAATAAATAAATAAAACAAAAAGGGCTGGGTTTGTAACTAGAATGTAGAACACCCCTGGGTTCAATCCCCAGTACCAAAAAAGAAAAAGGGAGGAGGGGAGGCTTGTAGCTAACCTCCTCAGCCAAGTTCAGCTAGAGACAGAGGAGAGAGCATATGTCTGTCCACCGCTCTGAACAGGCAGACAGATAAACTGTACTTAGCTATTCCAGCTCAACCTTCCTTAGAAGTTCCTAACTCCTTAGCATACAGTTTTGGAACAGGTTAGGGGGCAAAGGAGTCAACGAGTTGAATTCTCATATATATATATTTTTTTCTTTTTTTTGCAGTACTAGGGATTGAACTCCGGGGCTTTCTACCTCCAAGCTACACCCCCAGCCCTATTTTTTATTCTTTTTTTTTTTTTTGCCGTACCAGGGATTGAACCCAGGGGCATTTTACCTCTGAGCTACACCCCCGGCCCTATTTTTTATACTTTTATTTTGAAACCAGGTCTCACGAAGTTGCAGAGGGCCTCACTAAGTAGCTGAGGCTGGCCTCGAACCTGGATCCTCCGGTCTCAGCCTCCCACGTACTGGGATTACAAGCGTGTGCCACCACGCCTGGCAAGTTCTCATACATTCTCTGGTGCACACTGAAGCGGGCCTTTTTCTCTTACCTTTAAAAAAGAGAGAAGTGGTAGGAATTAGTAAGAAAGCTAACACTACATGCTCTTAACTTTAAGCTTCCAAAGAAGACCGTACACTTTTGTTTGTTTTTTCGGTACTGGGGATTGAACGCTGGGGCATTCTACCTCCGAGCTACACCCCTTACACGTTTGTTTTGACTCTTTGATGCCAGTCGAAAGAAAGTCAAGCACAGGGTTGAACATATCAACTATCACGAAACAGGCAATATAGCAATTATGATCACAGAAGCTCAAAGCTCGCAACCTAGGCTTGGGGTCACGCTTCAAGAAAGAACTTTCCTATCAGATGGGAGGCGCCCAGTTTGCGGCCAGCTGCCAGCTCCAAGTGCCTTCAGGACTGTGGCAGGTTTTGGACCAAGGCTGCGGTCTTCCTACCTGCTCTCACAAACCACACCTGCAGCCGGGTGTGGTGGTGCACTCTTGTAATCCCAGTACTTTGGGAGGCGGAGACCGGAGGATCCGGGTTCGCAGCCAGCCTCAGCTCTCTTGGTCTCTCTCTCTCTCTCTCTCTCTCTCTCTCTCTCTCCTTAGTGAGGCCCTCCGCAACTTCGTGAGACCCGGTTTCAAAATAAAGTATAAAAAAATAGGGCCGGGGGCGTAGCGTGGAGGTAGAACGCCCCTGCGTTCAATCCCCGGTACCGCAAAAAAAAAAAAAAAAAAAACAAACCACACCTGCATTGTAGCCTGAAGGAGTTCCCTGCCTATTCCCGCTCCTTTCTTTATCTTTCAAACATACACACAGATAAATCTCTTGTACATCTAACTTCATCTTGATTCCTGCTTCCCGGAGGACCCAACCGATGCAGGAGGGATGCTGATATTAGAGGACTCAGCCTGAATAGGGCCAGGCTAGTAAGATAAATCACCTACTGGGGCCTTGACACTTAGCATCTATCTATCTATCTTTCTTTCTTTCTTTCTTTCTTTCTTTCTTTCTTTCTTTCTTTCTTCTTTCTTTTTTCTTTCCTTTCTTTCTTTCTTTCTTTCTCTCTTTCTCTCTCTTTCTCTCTCTCTCTCTCTCTCTCTCTCTCTCTTTCTTTCTTTCTTTTTTGGTGCTGGGGATTGAACCCAGGGGCATTCTACCTCTGAGCTACATCCCCCAGCCCTTTTTATTTTTTGTTTTGAAACCCGGTCTTGCTAGGTTGTTGAGAGTCTCACTACTTGCTGAGGTTGGCCTTGAACCTGAGATCCTCCTCTCTCAGCATGCCAAGGACTGGATTTGGCATCTTTGATGGTGCTACCTTTTCATTTGACTTTGAATTGCATGTTAACCCCAGAGGGCCCCACCAAATGGCTTATCTACAGCATCTTCATAGTGAATCCTGGCCAATAGAAAAACATAACAGAAGGGCCGGGCATGGAGGCGCACGCTTGTAATCCCAGTACTTTGGGAGGCGGAGACCGGAGGATCCGGGTTCCTGGCCAGCCTCAGCTCTCTCTGTCTCTCTGTCGTCTCTCTCTCTCCCTGTCTCCCTCTCTCTCTACTTAGTGAGGTCCTCCGCAACTTTGTGAGACCCGGTTTCAAAATAAAGTATAAAAAATAGGACCAGGGGTGTAGCGCGGAGGTAGAATGCCCCTGGGTTCAATCCCTGGTACCGCAAAAAAAAAAAAAAAAAAGATAACATAAGAGATTGAAAGTGGAAGAAAACGGAAGAGCCTTTCTTCTTCATTCACAAAAGTAGTGCCTGCCTCTGGATATGTAAGTGCACTAAAGATCTCTGAATTATGCATATTGTTTTTATTATATATATTAACTCATATTTGTTATACAAACTAATAGGTTTCACTGTGGCATTCCCATACAGGCATATATATGATAGTTTCTGTTGTTGTTGTTGTACTGGGGATTGAAGCCAGAGGCATTCCCCCTGAATTACATCCCCAGCCCTTTTCATTTTTTGCTTTGAAATAGGGTCTTCTACGTTGCTGAAGATCTCGCTATATCGCTGAGGCTGCCCTTGAACCTGCGATGCTCCTGTCTCAGCCTCCCAAGTACTGGGATTACAGGCGTGTGCCACCATGCCTGGCTCATACAAGGTGTTTTAATCATATTCACCTCTCTACTACCCTCTTACCCCCTCTCCTTCCCCTCCCCCAGTAGTTCCACAGTTCCTCTTCCACTTTCAGGTTATCTTCTTGTTTGTTTCCACATATGAGAGAAAACATGGGGTACTTGTCTTTCCATATCTGACTTATTTCCCTTAACACAGTGACCTCCAGTTCCATCAATTTCCCTGCCAATGACATAATTTCATTCTTTTACATGGCTTAATAATATTCCATTGTATATACACACCACATTTTCTTTATCCTGCATTATCTACTTTATTTATTTATTTATTTATTTATTTATTTATTTATTTATTTATTTTTGCGGTACCGGGGATTGAACCCAGGGGCATTCTACCTCCAAGCTACACCCCCAGCCCTGTTTTTTATTCTTTATTTTGAAACCGGGTCTCACGAAGTCGCGGAGGGCCTCACTAAGTAGAGAGAGACAGACAGACAGAGAGAGAGAGAGAGAGAGAGCTGAGGCTGGCCGCGAACCCGGATCCTCCGGTCTCTGCCTCCCAAAGTACTGGGATTACAAGCGTGCGCCACCATGCCCGGCTGCATTATCTACTTTACACTGGTGAATAATTGGAGCCAGGTATACTGGTGCATGCCTGAATCCCAGTACTTGGGAGGCTGAGACAGGAGGATCGCAGGTTCAAGATCAGCCTCAGCAACTTAGCAAGACTCTCGGCAACCTAGTGAGACCCTGTTTCAAAACAATAAATAAAATAAAATGGCTAGGGGTATAGCTCAGAGGTAGAATGCCCCTGAATTCAATCCCTAGTATAATACAAACAAACAAAAAAGAAACTGGTAAATTGTATGGTCTGTGAATTATATCTCAGTATAGCTATCATTAAAAAAATTGTGCACTTCAGCAGAGTGCAGTGGCACAGGGTTGTAATCTGAGCTACTGGGAAGGCCAGGGTACAAGGCTCACAAGTTCAAGACCATACTCAGCAATTTAGGGAGACCCTATCTCAAAATAAAATTGGATTGGGGACATAGCCCAGTGATAGAGTGCCCCTCAGTTCAATCCCCAGTTATGCAAACAAAACGAAACAAAAACCCAGCACTTCCCAGTCTAGAAGGCAAGTACTAAGGAACATGCAGAGACAAATAAATAAGAGCAATAAGGTAAAATCAGCTAACAAGATCTTTTTTCATTTAGCCATATATAAAGACCTACCACGATTTTTCTTCACCAAACCTGCAGAGAGATCCAGAGGGTTCATGAAGTATGGAAAGTATTCCTTAATATATATCCTAAATTTGTAACAAATACTAAAAAATAGCTGGCCGTGGTGGTACACACTTGTAATCCCAGTACTTGGGAGGCTGAGACGGGAGCATCCGGGTTCTTTGCCAGCCTTAGCAACTTAGTGAGGCCCTCCGCAATTTAGTGAGACCCTGTTTCAAAATAAAGAATAAAAAATAGAGCTGCGGGTAGAGCTTGGAGGTAGAATGCCCCTGGGTTCAATCCCCAGTTCCGTAAAAAAAAAAAAAACCTAAAAATTATATATTCTTTGAAATGGCTGTTGATATGAATAACCTGAAACAATGACGCCCACTCTTAGAGTTCCATTGTTTGGGGACCTGGCAGGTGTAAAAGCTGGGATTTTCATTCATTTGACCAATCCTTATGGGGTGACTTTTCTTTATACTAAACATAGGCATGGAGCTAAACAAGGCAGGTTGTGTGCCTGGAGGAGCTTGGAGGAGCTCACAGCAAGCAGAGATCAGAGGCTTCTCCATAGTAGAGGATGCAGGGAGATGTGCTGCTAAGACTGGCCTGGGACACTGTGTGCAAGAGGAAGTGACAAACACCAGAGATATAATTACTTCTTTCTTTTTTTTTTTTGCGGTACCGGGATTGAACTCAGGGGCGTTCTACCTCCGCGCTCACCCCCAGCCCTATTTTTTTATATTTTATTTTGAAACCGGGTCTCACGAAGTTGCGGAGGGCCTCACTAGGTAGAGAGAGAGAGAGACAGGGAAAGAGAGAGAGAGAGAGAGCTGAGGCTGGCCACAAACCTGATCCTCCAGTCTCCGCTTCCCAAAGTACTGGGATTACAAGCGTGCGCCACCACACCCGGCCAGAGAGATAATTACACAAAGACTTGGGGGTGACATGACCTCCCACTTATCAAAGCACTGGGAAGACTAGTAGCTTGCTGGGCCCTCTACCCAGTGCCATGAAAGGGCCTGGTGGACTGGCAGAAGCCTGCTCTAGAGTACCGGGCCTCTCCCACGTGGCAGCGATTCAGCATATTAATGGCAAAGATGGCGCTGGCGAATTCCTCAGAGGGAGGTCCCGCTGAAAGCCCACCTAGCCTCAGGAGGGCTGTGATAGGTAGTTACCTCCTTCCGTACTCACAGACGACAGGTGCCTCTACCTATGATAGATCACAGGGAGGCGTGGTGCCACACCCTACTGATTGCGAATTTC
>PVJS01057324.1:0-12086 GCA_004027185.1 Glis glis | reverse complement strand
AAATGAATTGCTTCCTTAAACAGGTAACCTTCTAAATAAATGGTATGGCCAAACTGAAACTAAAAATAAAATATTAAGTAGAATATTTTGCATTTCTTCAACTCATAGTTACAAAGTCAGTGAGCAAGTAGAATGCCTTAAATGTATTTATATTCTCCTTATTCTACATATGTATTTTCCCTATAAATGTCTAATATATGTATACTTGATTCAATTCCCACACATGTTCTGTTTGTACAGTCTTGAAGCAATAAGCCTGTCAATAATAGAAGAGTTTTTTGAAAGCAAAAATACATTTTCTTCTTATGTATCCAAAGGTGTCATGTATACGATAATCAACAGTCACCAGCCATCTTCTCTGTTTCTTGCCTAAACACCATCCTCCCTGGCCCCCAAATCTCCTTTGTTAGGCTGCAGTACTTCTGCCCTCTGCCCCTGCCACAGTGACACCCAACTATCTGAGGCATCTTCAACTCTGAGATGGGGTTCAGCCCTTACATAGTTGTGTTCTGAAGGAACTGAAGATATTTAAAGTGCAACACCTGATATCTAAAGTAAAGTGAAATCAAGAACATATCTACCAATTTTGAATTAATCTAAAAAGTAGATTTCAAATATCTAAAAAGTATTTATCAAAACAACAAAATGTGGAAGAGAAATGTTAGGATAGAGATTCTGATTTGCCACTTATTCTGTGTAGTCTACTAGTCTTTATTAAAAGGAAATAAATCAATATTAGTGACTTAACGGCACTTTTGAAAAGAGAGGTTTCTAAAGAAATTTAATTTTAAGAAAGCTCTCACGAACTACCCTTCTGTTTTGAAACCTTATCATAGCTTAATAACAACTCCTATTTATTGAATATTTAGCAATTGGCATTGTGCTAGCTGCTATTATATGAATTATTTCATTTTATTCTCTCAACAACCCTATGAGCTAGATACTATTATCTGTATTTCACAAATGAGGAAACTAAGTCTTAAAAAGATCAATGAAATTGTCCACATTACACAGCTCCAAAGAAATAAGATCTCTGAAAGCTTTTCATTGCTCTATTACAAATGTCTAGCACAGGAGCAGAACATATTTCCAAAGTCAGTCCTCCAAAAGAATTAACAAGCCTAATTTATCAAATTACCTATTTACAAATTATAAATATTTTTAAAATATTCTTCTTAAATATACTAAATATATGACCATATTCTTCTGATGAAAAAGTTCTGAGATATATATTTAATAATTATGTTCCTCTTAGCAACATTTTAAATACTACTAAGTTTTTCAGACTAGGATCATAGGGTGGTTCAATCCCATTACAAACACAACTAAAATTTTAATGTTTCATAGGTATATTTTTTTAGTTTATGATGATTTCAGATTCTTCCCAAAGTTGTTTATCACTTTTGCCTATTTATAAAGTATTGCACTGGTTGAAAGATGTTTTGATAATTTTGAAAAGTTGTGGGGTCTAAGTGGCCAGCTTTCGTAACAAGGAGCATCTATTTGTTTGTGTACTGTTGAAGCTGAAGAAAGCCTTTCACGGAGCAATGATGGAAAAGAAAGTCAGCACACATTCCAGGGAGAGTTCTGAGTCCTAAGCGTTTAAGAATGAGGGGCAAGGGTTGGAACTTAAAGGCAGGATCAGAGAAAGACCATGAAGAAACCAGGAATCCTGGTCTTCCTCAGCCCTCACAGGCTCTTTCAACCCATACAACACAGTATGGAAATGAAGAATATGCAAACTAATTTGGAGTGAGTCTAGAACGATAGAAAACTCATTTTCAGCAAAATTTTATCTAAATTCCTAGCCGAATGACATAAATATTAGTAGGAGCTTAAAATATATGTACAATGAATATGTTAAAATTTTATATAAAGTTAAACTTTGAATATATTTTGATTTTCAAAATTAATCTTTAATTGATCAGCTAAAAGTATTCTACATAAATTATATTTTCAAAAACAAAACAAGTGTCCTCCATTTCAGGGGTAGCCATATTGTTTTCCTACCCCAAAAGAATTTCATTGTGAACGATTGTTGACTTTTACATTAAAAAAAAAATGTTCCTGCGGGGAAGGGGAAAGAACCAAAAATGATCCAGAAAAAAATGCAATCTAGAGCTAGTATCTCTATTAATGACTTACTTGTTAAAGCATGTTTAGAATATAAAAAGGAGCATTTACTATTTTTGAAGCCCAATAAATTATAATATCCAACTACTATTTTCCTCTAATGCCATTTTACTAATAGTTAAGTTAGTATTTAAGTATCTCTATAGTTAGTATGCAAAAATCATGGTAAAGGGTAATACATTTAATTACAGTCCGTGCACATTTATACTTCTTTGTAATTTTAGCTATGCACAGTGGTTTAGTTTTAAATAACCCAAACCTGTGAAAGGTTAGAAATTACCTTCTGTTTGTGTGCTCACTCACAATAAACTACTGTTTGTAGGACATCATTTAATAACATCAAGCTTGTATTTGCTGCTCAGTAAGAGAAGTAACCTTATGGGAAATAGTTCTTTAAAAGATTCTATCAGTATCTTGGCTTCCTACTATGAGATTACCTAGACTTTGTATAAGATTGGACCCTCTTATTAAATGTTGTTAAATATTTACTACAAAACAAACTAACAAAATAAATATATAAATAAACACATAAACATATAACATTGTATATGGACAAACATATTTGTCCAAAGCAACATAAAAACAACCAATGAAATTTGGGGGCAAAGCCTGAATAAAATGAAGACTTTCAAAAGTTCCACAACAGAGTGGCATTTTAAGTAACTAACAAATATGACTATTAATCCCCATAAGAAAGTCTGCATTAAAATATATATAATTTTTTTGCATTATGCTTACCCCTTGGATAGAAAAGTAGAGTTTGTGCCAAGATGCAAAGAAACAATCAAGTGAGGAACTTGAGAATATCATACCAGTCTCCATCATAAGACTGTGTCCCTTACTATCATAGATACATAGACACACTTGCCAAAACCCCTAGAAAGTTTCCTTAATATAAATTTAACAATTAATTTTATAACATTTACAGAAAGTTATCAAGAGTTCACCATTATCTGACGTGATGATTAGATTCTCAGCCCATGTGTGGAATGCATGGCAGAACAGATGTGAAAGAAGGCTGGGATCTTTAGATGGATGCCCAGCTGGTGCCCAAGGACAGAGATGTTATGCGTGCAAGAGAGAAAGTGGGAAGGGATATGTTTCACTAAGGAGACATCATGGGTAGAACCGAGGCTGTACAATTATGGGCTTAACAGGGTAAAGGCAGCATGACAGGAGGAGGGAAAACAGGAGTATGTAGTTTAAATACATTAAGCAGAGGTCCTCAAAGTCCCCCCTCTCCCCATCCTTTAATTCCAAGAGCCAAGTTACTTTGCATCTGTGGTACTATGCTGGAGCAAGAAAGCAAAACCCAGGAAGTAATATCAGATACTAAATATCAGATACTAAAAAATTGCTAAAAGCAGGCCAGAAATAAGAAACCAGAACCTAATAGTCTGCTAGAAAAATAGACCATAAGGAATACTTATTAGTTTGCCTACCTGCAACAAGAAATTATAGCATCTAAGTGAAATGATAGATATGAAAAATCCTACAATGTTTTTAGCAAATGAAGAATGATAAATGGAAACTAGTAAAACAGAATCAATCCTAACCAAAGAAGTGTGAAATGATGCTGACTTCCTTTATTCAACAAACTTTAGCAGTATATTTTAATAAATGTAATAATAATCTGTACATCTTTTATAAATTCATCCTGACTTCAGTCCTTCTAAGGTTAATTTTCTCATACTAAATTCTTCAACAAAATAGTCTATTACCAAAGAGGGTTTTCATGAGTACAGCCCTTAGTATAAGGTATTATCAACCCTTCTTAGCAATGATCTATGCCACTTTAAAAACTAAATCCATTAGAATAAGCAAAATGGACTTTATGTTTCAGTCAGTGTTTAAGGAAAACATTTATATATTAACTCATTCAAAGATATTTTTAGCCAGGCATTGTGGTACATGCCTATAATCTCAGTATTTAAGAGGATGAGACAGGAGGATCACGGTTTGAGGTCAGTCTCAGCAACTTAGTAAGACCCTCGGCAACTTAGTGAGACCCTGTTTCAAACTAAAAAATAAAATTGGGTGGGTGTATGGCTCAGAGGTAGAATGCCCCTGGGTTCAATCTCTAGTACCACCACCACCAAAAAAAAAAAAAAAAAAGTTATATGTTCTCTGGGTGCCAGGCACTATTCCAGAGCTGGAGTAACAGAAATCAACAACAAGAAAAAAGGGGGAGAGGGGAGGGTATGATAGTAAGGGTTAGAAAAACACTCTAAATATTCTGTTTTAAGCTATAATTTGAGCAGTAAATATTTAATGTTTATGGAAAATAATACCCAAAGAATCTTAAAATTTTTGGAGTTATAAGGGAGAAAAAATTCTAAAAATCAGGTGACTATATAAAATCTAACATCAACTCCAGGTTTTGTGGTTGACACTTAAGTTTTATTTTACAAGAAAATACAACTGGAGGCACACATATATACCACAATGCCACTATTCACCCCAAACTATATATTCTTCTATTTACTTAAAACAGTTTAGTCTTTAAGACTAATATTCCAACCGACCCACAACAACTCAAATCTATACTCAGGTTTTAGTAAAGATAATATACTTTTAGTTAATCTACAAACTAAACTAGTATTTAGATAGCTCTTTGGGTATAAACAATTACCAACAACTGCATCTTAAAGTAAAAAGAGGATCTAAAAATAAAGTGAAATATGTTTAAAATAAATACAATAAAAAATTTAGGGGACTCAAAAATGAAAATGGGGATGCAAAATAAATATGTACTCTAATATTTTTAGTGCAGGTAGTTTTGCAAATTTGTTCTAAATATTCAACAAACTAAAAAACTCTACCTCTGATGGTAATCAGAAAATAATTTTGTTTGAAAATAAATAATATTTTAAATAGCTGCTATGCCTGATATTTAATATATTCAACAATTTGATAAGATGATTAATCTAAAAATCCATGAGAAAACAAATTATAGTCATTTTTACTTTATTTTAGCTTCAGCATCCATACAGTTGGCATATTAATAAAAACTCAAAGACTTTTTGTGGAATAGATGATTATATACATATTTATAAAGGATCTGAATAGCTTATTAGCCTCTATATTTACTTAAGAGCTCACAGCTGACTTCTGCATTAAATCTGATTCTTCTAACTCCATAATTTCCCTATAAAATAAGCATAACATTACTTGTAAATTATAAAAAATGTGAAGATGCAGACAGATGCATAATATAGTTTAGACATTTCACAAGACAACTCTGTGAACAGACAAATGCAAGTTGTCCTCTGATTTTCAAAGGCTGTGTATATAAATTGGATACTCCTTCCTAGGTGGTATTTCAATGTTCTAGTATCATAATCCACAAACAAAATAAGATCTATAAGTAAAAGGCAACCTTTTTAATATGAGGCTCAGTAATAAGATGTCACACAAATAGGGATGTCACAATTATCAAAGAGAGATAATTAGATGAACCTAGAACCTTTTGCTGTGCCAGAAAGTGAAAAAGTGCTCAGGAAAATGAAGAGGCAAGTCAAAAGGACAGAAGAGCCAGCTTCAAATGCTTCCCACTGGCCAAATCTGGAACAATTTCAACACTAATTATCAAAATCATGAGTCATTAACCATTTAAAAACAAAAATTCATTCTTATTTCAAAAAAGGGTCTTGCTGAGTTGCTGAGGGGCTAAGTTGCTGAGGCTGGCCTCGAACCTGCAATCCTCCTGTCTCCACCTAAGAACTGGGATTATAGGCATGGCTGTCACTACACCTTTTCTGTTTATTCATTTAAAGAAAGTATATTTCCAGGGTAGCAATGAGTGATTTTTTTCTTTTCTGAAAAGGGGCATTAAGCGAAATAAGTTTGCGAACTTCAGTAACTCATAAAAGTGGAAAATGACCATTTTATAATCATTGCTACAAAGATTAATATAGACAAGAATTGTTAAATGGATTCCACACTTTATTCTCATTTTATTGTGTTTTTTCCCTTAATGTCCTTTTTCTGTTCCATAATCCCATCCAGGACACCGCATTACATTTAGTCGTCCTCCTTAGGGAATGGGCTTTTCTTGTCTTGATGACCTTGACAGCTCTGAAGAGGACTGACCAGGGCATTTGTAGCTATCAACTGGATTGTGTAATGTTGTGTGTATTCTTTGCCTCAGCAACAGAATCATTTCTCTAAGACTCTCTGGTTCCTTTTAGTAGAGCACAGTATTAGAAACCAAGAACTGGGCATCAAGTGTATTTGTTGCTACCAGAGTGTCATTATACATCTAGATGCTCCAGGAGACAAAGCTAAGATGCATACATAAACATACAGCCCATGTATATACACATAGCTCTAATGTGTTTCTACATATATTCATTTGTATCTAAATTAAACTAAACATGATCCAAGTCTTTGACTACCCTCCAGTTCCATATGATTCATTCTAGTGTTCAAGGAGGGGATTCTGATGAGAAATGGGATATTTACTCGATTCCACCACAGACTGCTTCTTAAGTGCCAAGGAAAGAGTACAAGTATGCTGGAAATATCGGACAAGACTCTGAGTGGCCAACCAAAATTAATATCACCTTTGAAGGGCAGATGAACATCCTGTTCCTTTGGGTGAAAAACTCTGCAAGAGACATATGACTTACATGGGAGAGCTACCAAATGCACACCCTGAATCTAATCATGAAGAAACAGTCACACAAGGATCACATAATTGAAAAAAGAAGTAGCCGGGCGTGGTGGCGCACGCTTGTAATCCCAGTGCTTTGGGAGGCAGAGACCAGAGGATCCGGGTTCGCGGCCAACCTCAGCGCGCATGCGCGTGCGCGCGATCTCTCTCTCTCTCTCTCTCTCTCTCTCTCTCTCTCTACCTAGTGAGGCCCTCCGCAACTTCGTGAGACCCGGTTTCAAAAATAAAGCATAAAAAAATAGGGCCGGGGGCGTAGCGCAGAGGTAGGACGCCCCTGCATTCAATCCCCGGTACCGCAAAAAAAAAAAAAAGAAGTAAAAGAACTGTATTCTTGGCAATGCCAAAAAAGACAAGGAAGGCTGAGTAATCATTTCAGATTAAAGAAGAGTAAAGAAATTAAATTAGTGCCTAATCCTAGACTAGATCCTCTTTCAGAGGGAAAAAATGTTATAAGGACACGATTTGGTCAATTGATAAAAATGAAGTATGAATGGTGAAGTATTGTATCAAAGGTAAATTTCATAACGTTGGTAACTACTGTGGTTATATAAGATAATGTTCTTATTCTTGGGTAAAACAAACAAGCATTCAGAGATAAAGAAGTACGAAAGTGGTTCAGTAAAAAGTAGTGTATGTATACGTACATTTATATGCACCTCTGTACATATCTGTGGGTGTATTTGTATATTCCCACACAAACATACAGAAAGAGAGACAGAGAGTACAAATGATAAACAGGCAATAATGATAATGGTACATAAACTCAAGTAAATTCTTTTTTTTTTTTTTGCGGTACCGGGGATTGAACCCAGGGGCGTTCTACCTCCGCGCTACATCCCCGGCCCTATTTTTTATCCTTTATTTTGAAACCAGGTCTCACGAAGTTACTGAGGGCCTCACTAAGTAGCTGAGGCTGGCCGCGAACCTGGATCCTCTGGTCTCCGCCTCCCAAGTACTGGGATTACAAGCGTGCGCCACCATGCCGGCCAAGTAAGTTCTTTTTTAAGGACATGATTGCCAGGTGTGGTAGGGCATGCCTGTAATCTGGACGTGAAACTCCGTGAGAGACTTACATGGGATGGCAATTATATGCACACCCTGATCTAATCATAAAGAAATAACCACCTGAGGATCATCTATTTAAAAAGGATTAAGAGAACTGTATTCTTGGCAATGCCAAAAAAGACAGGCAGGGCTGAAGCAATACTCAGGAGGCTAAGACAGGAGGATCACAGGTTCAAGGTCAGCCTTAGCAACTTAGTGAGATCCTGTTTCAAAATTTAAAAGTGCTATGAATATCCAACGTCAGTCTCAGCACTCTGTATTGGGAAGGGGGAAATGGGGAGGCAGGGTGGGGCCACCAAGTGCTGTGTGCAGCACTGTCAACTGTGTATGTCACTGTCAACATGATTTACATTATGATATGAGACTGTAATGCACCAATAAAAGCACATTTTTAAAAAAATGTTAAAGGGCTGAGGATATAGCTCAGAAGTAGAATGTCCCTGGGTTCAATCCCTAGTACTCCCACCCCCCAAAAGGACATGAACGTTTTTTATTTGATATATAAAACTAAGTCAACATATGATATTTTCTGGAAACGCTCTTGTGATGTCCCCTGTGACCAAGAAGTCAGCAAAAGATGTCTATGGAAATCCTTCTTGGTAAAGCTATCTTGTCAATATGGAAACTGACCTCTGACTATGACTGCATTAGTACCACTGGCAAATACGTCTGGATAGAATACCCACAAACACAAATGTGACGTCTTCTTTAAGGGGTTTCCCCCGTTCAACCATTAAGAACTGCAAATCAATGCTGGGTAGAAAAGTACATAATTTGAATCACTGGAAAATTTCAAATGACACATAATTTTAATCACTGGCAATTAAATGAGTTACCATTAGTAAATGTTATCCAAAACAAGAATAATTCATAAACAGCAATTCTCTACTATAATTTACAATAAAAAATTCTTCTGAAAAATTTTACTGTCATGTTTTTATCTATTCTTAATATGATTTTAAAATGTGGGCCAGCTGTGGTGGTGCATGCTTGTAATCCCAGTACTTGGGAGGTGGAGACCGGAGGACCCGGGTTCACGGCCAGCCTCAGCTACTTAGTGAGGCCCTCTGCAACTTCGTGAGACCCGGTTTCAAAATAAAGTATAAAAAATAGGGCCGGGGGTGTAGCTCAGAGGTAAAACGCCCCTGGGTTCAACCCCTGGTACCAAAAAAAAAAAAAAAAAGGGACCTTTCTCTAAGTAACTGATAGTTTAACAATGTTATGTCAAACATGTTTAGGTGAAAATATTTATAAATTATGATGGTATTCTGTGACAGACGGAATAATGCTCTCTTCCAAAGAGCTCCACATCCTAATCACTATAACCTGCAAACATGTTACCTTACATGGTGCTATAGTTTGTATGTGGTTTGGTTGCTCCTAAAAGGTCTAAGTGATTGGAAAATTAGTTCCCAGGGTAGTAGCGTTGGGAGGTGGTAGAACCTTTAAAGGTAGGGCCTAGAGGGAGATCTGTAAGTTATTGAGGTTGTAATAGTTGTCTTGAGAGCCCTAGGTAGTGCTCCTCAAGAGGTTTGTTATAAAAGGGACATGCCTAGTCCCACCCAGCTCTCTCTGGTACTGGCTCACGACATAATCACTTGATTGCTACTGCCTGAGTTCTCACCATTGCTATCTACCATGAGTAATATGGCCAAAGGGTGGCCTTCTTCAGAGAGTCTGTGTAATGCTGTTTGGATTTTAACCTCCTGAACATGAGCTAAATAAACCTCTTTTCTTCATAAGTACCTTGTGTCAGGTATTTTGTTACAGTGATGAAAAGCTGACTAATATATATGGCAAAGAGTAATTAAGGTTGCAGATGGAATTAAAGTCCATTAAAGTGGGAAAGGGGAGCAGAAGTATAGTCAGCAATGCAACCTAAGAAGCAGCACTCAACCTGTTGCTACTGATGTGGAAGAGGAAGAAGCCATGAGCCAAGGAATGTGAGAGACCTCGAGAACCTAAAAAGGCAAGGCAAGACATTCTCCCCTAGACCCTCAAGAAAGTAGTTCTGCCAACAACCTTGATTCCAACCTGATGAGACCCGCATTGTTCAAGCCGCCTCAGTTGTGGTAATTTGTTACAGCAGAAATAAAAACGAATATATTCTTTCCTTTATCTTATAAAAAGTACAATAAATATAATTTTGAAAACAGTAGAGAGTCACTATTGGCATCAATTACTGTCCTAACAACCTACTAACCCCCACCCCACAAGCATACATAGAAATTTCCACATCTATGCCTTAGAATGTAATATAGTTTCTATGCGATCTTTTGACAACGGAGGTGTTCTATCCATACTCATCTGCTGCGAGTGGCTCTGTTATCACCCTCAGCATCACTTACTGTCCCTCTGTGTCTACTGTTCACGTTCCCTCTTAGTCTCTCCTTGAATTCTTTTCTGTCATTTTTGTACACAGGATATCTCCTGAGCCTGTTGGCTCCTGCATAAAGGTTGGCCTTAAGTGCACAAGGCTAGTCAACGTCTTTTTTTCCTTGTCTGCAAATCTACCAATCAGCATATAATATTCTGTGGATCTCAGCTCTTTTCATTGTTGCTGAGTATTCTCTGGTTGTTTTCCAAGGATATTTCTACCCCTATTTGCAATCTGAACATTACATATTTCTGTCGAAGTCCATGTATATTTACTCTATCTGCAAATTAGAATGAAGGAGCAGCAGAGATAATGATAGTATAGTTACATACATACACGCCCTGCTATAGGCAGCTATGATAAACGGCACTGTAACTCCATATTCATTTTCTCTTGCACACTGGCAACTTCCCCCCACCTCACCCCTGTGTTGTCAGTAAATGTTTACAGGACAGGGGAGAAAAATAAGCTCTTAACTTCCTGGTGTGAAAAAATAAGGAATCGGAGAGAACAAAACAATGTCAAGTTATATGTAGTATCAGAACATATAATAATGCATACTTAATCTACAGCATATTTTCTTAAAACTTAGCTGCATTCAAGACATTAAAGGCCTTCAAATGCTAAAACAGTGCAAATATTATTAGACTAGGAGGTACTATGTGGCAAAATTATGCCTTATGCATTCTTGTCTCCATGCTACTCGAAATTAAGTTTATTTTGAAATAAATTTTTTTATTTATGACCGACTTGTATACAAGCCCAAATACAGAGACCTTGGCAATCAACAACAATGAGACTTAAGAATATTAGCAACATATAACCACGAGGATGAAATAATCTAATTTTAGACTCTTTTAAATCTGCTTTAAATTGATCATGCAGAGCACTGTACAGTAATAGTATATGCACTATAAATAGATATATATTTTCCTTAAATATGACAACTGTCCTGCTAACTCCAGCTGACAATTTCCATGGCAAAGTATAAGATGTACATAATGGAATCCTGGCTTATTTCTTTAACACATAAAAGACTATAAAATATAGTAAAACTATACAAATTAAGAGTTATTTAAAGATATTATAGTGTAAAATATATTTATTTCATGTACATGTGTTTAAATTTACTGAATACATATAGAGACAACAATGAAGGAAATTAAACCCCTCAAAAGCCACTATTCATATACTTCAACTGTTTTCATATTTGCTCATTCTCTTCAAGTCTTTCTTAACTGATATAAGTTTAACACACGTAAAATCATAGCATGGAGGTAAGTTTGTTACCTTTTTCACTGAAAATTATATCTTTTGAAATACTTTAAATATAACTAATCTTCTAACTACATAAATCTACTTTAGTTCTCCTATAAGAAATGCGCAAGGAAAGAATCACATGGCACTTTCACGAGCTCTGAAAATTAAGTTATAATATCTGAACTATACCTGAAAGGGTCAAATGTATAAGAATTCATGAAAGGATAAAACACTTTTTAATAAAGAAGAATATAAAATAAAGACTTATTTAAAAAATAACATGTTGTTTTAGACTCTTATTAGACTTTCATCTAATTAAACTACTTAGAAAAAATAATTTTAATCTTAAAAGTTAAAGAAAGCTCTGCGTGAATGTACACAACTATAATCCCAGTACTTGGGAGGCTGAGACCAGAGGATTGAAGGTTCCACCAGCATCAGCAACTTAGGGAGACACAGTTTCAAAATAAAATAATAAAAAGGGCTGGGGTGTAGCTCAGAGGTAGAATGCCCCTGGGTTCAATCCCTAGTACCAAAAAAAAAAAAAAAAAAAAAAAAAAAAAAAAAAAAAAAAAA
>PVJS01057323.1:0-12086 GCA_004027185.1 Glis glis | reverse complement strand
AGAGAGAGAGAGAGAGAGAGAGACAGGGAGAGAGAGAGAGAGAGAGACAGAGCAAGAGCTGAGGCTGGCCGCGAACCCGGATCCTCCGGTCTCCGCCTCCCAAAGTACTGGGATTACAAGCGTGCGCCACCACGCCCGGCCTGACTTAGTGCTTCTTGCTTGAGTTCTCTCATGCAGTTGCAGTAAGAAGTTGGCTGGGACTGTGTACGTCTGTGTTGGATGTCCAAGAGGGCTCACTGGCAGGGCTGGCAGGTGATACAGGCTGTCGTCAGGGAGCTCAGGGGGGCCTGTTGACTGTCATGCCTTCATGTGGCCTCTCCGTGTAGCTTTAGAACTATAGTGGCAGTTCTAAATGTACCCAGGATTTGTTTTAATCAGGTATGATAAGACACACAGACATGGAAATGGTTGTCATGGAGAAGTTTATACTCACAGATGCCTAGAAACAGGAGACAGAACGTACTATGCAGGAGCCGAGTGCTGTGGCACACACCTTAATCCTAGGACTTAGAAAGCTGATACAGGATTGTGGATTCTCAGCCAGCCTCAGCAACTTAGTGAGACCCTCAGCAAATTAGCAAGACCCTGTTTAATAAAAGAAATAAAAAAGGGCAAAGGGTGTAGCTCAGAGATAGAACGTCCCTGGGTTCCATTCTTAGTACCAAAAAAAAAAAAAAAGCCTCATGCAGGGCCACACAAGTTTGGGATTGGAAAGTTTGGATAATTTTGGTGGACTCTGGGCTATTGGGGTAATCTTCAGTTGTCTAGACCCTGGTCCTCGTGTGATTTAGGGTGGAAGAATATTAGCTCTGTGTGCATGCCCAGGTGAGAGAGTTTAATAGAGGAGACGGTTGGGGTGTGGGTCCTGGCTGGTTTGTTTGTCAAAGGTGAGCTCATAGGGAAGTCAGGTGCTACTTTGGGAATTAGCTAGTCCTGGGAGGGGCGGCGTCTCCAGGATCAAAGCCCTCAATGCCACAGCTTCAAGAATACAGAAAATATAGTCAATGCAGTGGCCGGGTGCTGAAAGGGAGAATTCCGAGAGCAAGCAGTACATGGGACAGGAAGCAGAAGTTGCCAGGGCAGTTAAAAGCTCTGCCTAGAACGGGTACAGGATGACATAGGGTCTCTCTAAGTTACTGTGCCCTGGCCTTGAACCTGTGATCCTCCTGTCTCAGCCTCCCAAGTACTGAGATTACAGGTACGCACCACCACACTTGGCTAGGAACCTTCAGTCCTATAGCTAAGAAGGTTCCCTCCCTCCTGCACTGACAACCACTGTAGAAATTGAGCAAGGCATTGGACAATCCTCGGATGCTCGGATAGCCTGTAGGGCCCGGTCCAGGGGAAGAACCAGCACCAGAGGGAGCAGTGTCCTGTTGCCTGCCAGGTGGTGTTTCAGACACCTCTCTGCCGCTCAGTATGTTCTTGCTAAGGTCCCCAAAGAGTTTCCTGGCAAAGACATTTCACACTTTTTAACTACTTGGCAAGTGGTTTACAAATCCTTCTAAATACAGCAGATTAGTCAGTAGAAATCCAAAAATTTTGAAAAAATTAATTGAAAGAGCTATTGAATCGAGGAGGTTCTGCCTGAGTAATTATTTTCTCTATGGAATTCCGATCTATTCATTTAGTAATCCTAATTGCAGTTTTGCTAATTTGGGGGTCGTTTCTGAGAAAGTGCACTATTCCACCAGGAGCCGTCGCTGGGTTAAGACGATTTTGTTTTTCATTTGTGATGAAAAGGAAATTCATTCTGGCAACAGCTTTAGCTATATTTTTGCTTCTGCCTGCTACCTTTTGTTCAAAGTTGACAAGAAAATACCTCCACTTGTGTTAGTTCTCAGGGCTGGTCCCTAGAATACTGGCCAGCCTTCCTGGAGACTCCCAACAGACACCCGTGTGGGGGTGGCTGCTGAGCTTCCCCGGAGTTTCCCTTCTCTTCATTGTCCTCAAAGGTGTGGCAGTGTCAGGGGAGAAGGGCCGATTCCATGAAGGGTCCAGGGACACGGCGCAGGGGAGAGAGGGGAACACTCAGGGTCGGTGGGGTCCTTGGCTTATGTGGTAGAAAAGAATTTCAGCACACATCAGTTAGAGAAATAGAGATTTATTTAGGAAAATAAGAAATACATACTCCAGGGAGAATGTGGGCCATCACCAGGGTGAGGGAGACCCATCTTGGGGGCTCACTGCTCCTCTGTTAGAGGAGACTTTTGCGAGGGGCGGGTAGGAGGAGGTATGTGGGGACGCCATCCGTCCCGCAATGATTTAGGGGTCCAGTCATCTTCCGGATCCTGGCAGGGTCTTCACTGTCCTACCAGTAGGCATCCATTTGGTTCAATCTCCTCGAGGAGGACAGTGCCCAGGAGTCGGCTCTTTCATTTCCACTATTTTTGGGTGGGATGGCTAGCAGTGCCCAAGGAGACTGCGCTCTTGAGTAGTGCCCAAGAAGATTACTCCTTTGTGTGACCTCTGTTGTCTGATCAACAGATATCTCTCAGTCCGGCATGGTGGCTCATGCCTGTGATCCCATTATTTGGGAAGTTGAGACAGGAGGATCCCAGGTTCAAGGACAGCCTCTCAATTTAGCAAGACCTTCAGCAGCTTAGCAAGACCCTGTTTCAAAATAAAAAATAAAAAAGGGGCAGGGGGTGTAGCTTGGAGATAGAATGCCTCTGGGTACAATAATCAGGGCCCCCCAAATGTTTCTAAATGCCGTTCTCCCTGTTTTACCTACCCATGCCCCTGGTGGTGGTTACCCAGACTGCTTTCAACTTCCTGCAACTACAAACAATTGCAATGAACTTCTTTGTACGCATCCCTTGTGGATCTGAATGAAAATGGATGCATTCCCAGCAAAGAGCTGCTGGACCAGAGGCCAGTGCATCCTTATTTCACCATTCAACACTCTCACTAGTGACTGAAAGCTTCATTATTCCCATACCCTCGTGAATGCTTGCTATTACTCAGCTGCTACTTTTGTCAGTCTAACAGGTATGAAGTCATCTTTCATTGTTGTAATTTGCATATTTTGGATTAATAATGCAATTTGAACATCATTTCAAATGCCCCCAAGCTTTTTTTTGTGTGTGTGGTACTGGGGATCGAACCCAGGGGCATTCTACCTCCAAGCTACACCCCCAGAGCATTTTATTTTTTATTTTGAAACAGGGTTTTGCTGGGTTGCTGAGAGTCTCACTATGTTGCCGAGGCTGTCCTTGAACTTGCAATCCTCCTGTCTCAGCCTCCCAAGTATGGAGATCACAGATGTACGCCATCATGCCTGGCTTCCCTGAGCCTTTTGGGTTCTCTACTTCATAAATTGTCTGGGTGTTATCTGTTGTCCTTTGTTCTGATGGGGCGTCTGTCTTTTTTTGTATTGATTTTCAGGAGTTCTTAGAATTTTCTGGATATCGATCTCTATCTTAACCTGGTTTTAGACAATCAAAATATTTCTCAATTGTCAGCTCACTCTGATCTGAGCCTGGAGAATTGTGTTCAGTTCTGGGGGTCACACTTCAAGAGACCAGGACAAGCCCAGCACAGAGAAGAGACACTTGGCTTGTGAAACCCATCAGGTTGGAGCTGTAAGTCAGTACAATTCACAGGGATACTGACCTAAGAAAGAGATATGATGGTCCAGGGGAATGCATCTGAGAGGCGCTTGCTGATGGTAGAGGAGAGAGTGAAGGGGACTGGACATATTGGCTGGAGGAGACTTCCTCCCAAATGTGATGGGAACTGAGGATAGATGTGCTGCCAGCAGCCCTCCAGTGGTCTCCTACCAATCCTCCATTGACCAGGTGGATCTGTTTAAGATCCCCTCTAACTCCAGCTCCAACTGATCTCTGTCCTCTGGGCCTGCAGGATACACAGTTTGAATGCAGGAGGTCAGGAGCACGCCTTGAGAAACACTGGTATATAGACAGAAGAGGAGAAAGGGTGGAGCACGAGGAAGAGCTTCATCGGGATTTGTGTGGCCAGAGAGGAAGGAGGGGACCTGAGGAGCAAGCCGAGTTAGAGGAGCCTGGGGAGGCAGAGATAACATGTAAGGTCAAGAGTGAGAAAAGGCCACTGTGCCTCCTGACAAAGACAAAGAAAGGATAAAGAAGCCAGGTGTGATGGCACACACCTGTAATACCAGTACTTGGAAGGCTGAGACAGGAGGATTGCAGGTTCGAGGTCAGCCTCAGCAACTTAGCAAGATCCTGTTTCAAAATAAAAAATAAAGAGGGCTGGGGGTGTAGCTCAGAAGTAGAATGCCCCTGGATTCAAACCCCAGTATCAAAAAAAAAAAAAAAACAAAAACAAAAAAGAAAAGAAAAAAAAGAGATTATGAAAGTGTTTCCCCCACTGTGATGTACAATAAAGTCTAAACTGCATTTAAGCATGATCAAGGCAATGAAAATCTCAGATATTGTGAACTGAGCTTCAAATTAAAATACTTGTGTCTGATGCTTATTTGGGAAAAAAGATAAGAAGTTTTCCCAAGGACACAAAATGTCCATAAAACCTTCCTTTGTTGCTTGCAAAGGCTGACTGCATTGATGGAAGATGTGTTGGCCTCCTGGTATCACAGTGAGTGGTCAAGCTCTGATGCAGAAGCAGCAAAGAGCTCCACCAAGCCCGGCATGGTGCACACTGGTAATGCCAGTACTAGGGAGGCTGAGACAGGAGGATTGCAGGTTTGAGGCCAGCCTCGGCAACTTAGTGAGACCCTGCTTCAAAATAAAAAATAAAAAGGGCCGGGGGTGTAGCTCAGAGATAGAATGCCCCTGGGTTCAATTCCCAGCACCACCTCTCCCCCCAAAAAAGCTTTATGAAAGAGAGAGCCACTGTTCTTGAAGGGGGTCTCTGCATTTCTGACCACAGTAGCTTTCAGGAGTGTGGCTTCATGTCAGACTTTGGTCTTTCAAAGACATGTGAACTTTTTTTTTAAATTTAAATGCTTTAATTTTTTTTAAATGCTAGGCTAAAAATTTTTTATTTTTGTTGATTCAGGTCATGAGGAAATCATTCTTTCATTATTTCATGAAAAAAAGAAGGGCATAATCTAAGAAAGAGCAGCCCTTTGAATGGAACACATTTAGTTTTAGGTGGAACCCGGATGTGACCCAATCTTGTATTTCTTGTGTCCATACTGGAGCAGGACTTGGCATTTGATCACATGCCCCAAAAGTCAAACAGGACTCTATGAATCATTAACAAGTAATGCAGATTTTACTGATGATTTGGTGAAGCCACAGGAGAGGGAGTGACCTTGCAAATCACAAAACAGAAAGAAAGCACAACCCCCCTCCATCATATCACAAGTCTCTGGTGGCTTCCCCTCCATCGCACCAGTCCCAGTGCTGCTTCCCAGAGGCGTTGAGACTCCAGAATGCCACTCACTGCTTTAGAATAAAAGCGGGCAGACGTAAGGAATGAAATAATCAAAATATGCGATCCAGATGTGTCAGCGTTCTAGGGTGGCCTTCCCATTAATATTTAGATAAAGTGGCTTCAGTGTGTTATGGGAAAACCAATGTGGTCCCCAGGATATTGTCGGCACAGGGACAGGGTGTCGGCAGGGGGAAAGCCTGTGCTCATTTTTCCTAGCCCCCAACTTTTTCTCTTAGTGGGGTCCCTTTCCTAAGGTACCTCTTGGGAAGTTCCACACATTTCTGGATTTATTATGCATTGCAGTTTAGCTTCCTTGTGGTCTCATCCTCTGGGTCCAGAGCAGCCCTGGGGCCTCTTTTTGCATAATTAAAAGATCCATTAAGGTGTTTTCCCAAACAAAAGAGAGCAGTCCTTTCCCTCAGAGGAATTCTATCATCCTCTTAGGACAACCATTTCTGACTGCAGTCAGATTTTAAAAATAACACACACACACACACACACACACACACACACACACACACACACCTCTCTCTGTCTCTCTCTCTCTCACTCTCTCTCTCTCTCTCTCTCTCTCGGTCTCTAATCTCTCTAGCTATGTGGAGAGAGGCATTAGGGCGTCTTTTTCTATGGTCGAGGTACAGGTGAAACAGAAATTATGGGAAGCCATTACTTTGGACTGAGCTCCTGCACTAGGCCCCAGTGGACTGAACCAAACTAAAATGGAGTCACTCATGCTAAATGCCATATAATCAAACTGAAACTTTAAGGAAGTGGATAGATCTCAAAGCAAACCACTGTTTCCTGAAAACAGAAGATTCCAGTTTACTCAGAATAATAAGGAAGTCACCTCTGCTTTTACTTTTACAAGAAAGTAACCTGAGTAGGGTGCAGTGGTTCACACCTGTAATCCCAGCTACTCAAGAGGCTGAGGCAGGAGGATCACAAGTTCAAGGCCAGCCTGGGCAACTTAGCAAGATCCTATTTCCAAATAAAAAATGAAAAGGGCTGGGGTGTGGCTCAGTGGTAGAGTGCCCCTGGGTTCCATCCACAGTACCCCACCCTCAAGTAACCTGAGGCAACCTGGTGCTAACTAGTTTTTCTTTTTCCCTATGGTTCTGTTTCCTTATTCCCACCTTACAAAACCTACTTCTCTGCCATTGTCCAGAGGCAATTTACTCTGTTTTGTAGAATGGAGGCTGCCTTGGTTTATGAATTGCAAACAAGAACCAATTAGATCCAGAGCTACATTTGGCATCATTTAGTCTTTTTTTTTATTTTCCCTTACTGGGGATTGAACCTAGTGGCAGTCTACCTCCGAGCTACACCCCCAGTCCTTTTTGTTATTTTGAAACAGGTTCTCACACACTGTTGCAGTGCAGGGCCCTGCGCTGGGTGTTGTCCCCTCACATTTGGGGACATGCTCCTCTCAGTGCTGGTTGCAGGTCTTAACCAAGAGAGCTCAAGCTGGTCCCCAGAGTCCCCAGGGCCGTCTCTGCGGCTGTTGACCTTTCACTCGCCTGACGTGGCTGCAGCACAAGCCTGTGCTCTAGAGGCCGCTGCTCTCCTGGGAAGCCCCTGTGGGCTGCCCGAGTGCAGAAAGGACACGGCTGGAGCTGTCGTCAGCATCATCTCTGAGAAGAATGTGGGTATCTGGGTGATGTCCAGCCAGAGGCCAACTCTACACTCTAACTTCCCTGCAAATGCAGAAACCAAAGGTAGCAGGAGAAAGCCTTTCAGAACAGCATCCCGCAGGGCTGGACTAAAGAACTGAGGGGGCTGTGAGCAGAAGGCCCTGGCGGCGGGGCCACCGGTCCTCAGGGCCACCAGTCTTCAGGGCCTGTCTCTGAGCAGCAGGGTGGGGGTGGAGGAGACAGCCAGGTCCCGAAGGCTGGAGCTGGAGGCTTTGGGGAGGTGTTCTTGGGGGAAATATTGCTTCTAGCATGGATCAGTGTCTTAGTTCTTTTGGGATGTTCTAACAGAGCACCATAAAGTGGGTGTCTTATAAACAACAGAAGTTTATCCCTCACAGTTCTGGAGGCTGCGAAGTCCAAGGTCAAGGTGTCTGGGGAAGGACTGATTCCTCACAGATGGCAACTTTTTGCTGTGTCCTCACAGGATGGAAGAGGCAAGAGTCTCTTTGGGGCCACTTTTTTTTTTTTGGTGATTCTGGGGAATGAGCCCAGAGGCATTCTACCTCTGAGCTATACCTCAGCCCTCTTTATTTTTGTTTTGAACAGGTAAGTTGCTGAGACTGGCCTCAAATCTGTGATCCTCCTGTCTTAGCCTCCCAAGTACTGGGGTTATATGCATGCGCCACCAGTCCTGGCTTGGACCTCTTTCTTTTGTGAATGATACTGGGGATTGAACCCAGGGGCATTCTACTTCCAAGCTACATCTCCAGTCTTTTTATTTTTTGTTTGGAAACAGGGTCTTGCTAGGTTTCTGAGAATCTTGCTATGTTGCTGAGGCTGTCCTCAAGCCTGTTATCCTCCTGTCTCAGCCTCCCAAGTACTGGGATTACAGGCATGCACCTGGTTTGGGACCTCTTTTATAAGGGCAGTCATCCCATTCATGAGGGCTCTGCCTCATGATCTAATTGCCTCGCAAAGACCTACCTCCTTATATCATCCCACTGAGGGTTAGGGTTTCACGGTATGAACTTTGGAGTGGAGGGACACAAATACAGAGGTCATAGAAATCAGGGATCCCTCCTTTCCTCTACATTTGCAGTCTTCACTTTATAGGGAAAACAAGCAAGTGGGGTGAGAGGTAAGGAGTGGGGGGCACTGAGCCTTGGATTTCCACCCTCATTCACCATTCAAGAAGAGAGGCCACAGTCAGGTCTCAGCTCTCGGCAGAAGGGTCTGCTCATGAGAAACGATGTTCTTGCCCCTTGGGCCATCGCAGGTGGAGTTAGTGGCAAACGGGTTCAAGGCAGACCCTTGCTTCTGACATTATTATTATCATTATTATTATTATTATTATTATTATTATTTGGTACTGGGGATGGAATCCAGGGGCATTCTACCTCCAAGCTATACCCCCAGCCCTATTTTTTATTCTTTATTTTGAAACAGTGTCTGACTAAGTTGTGGAGGGCCTCACTAAGTAGCCGAGGCTGGCTGTGAACCTGCGATCCTCCTGTTTCAGCCTCCCAAGTACTGGGATTATAAGTGTGCGCCACCACACCCAGCTTACTTCTGACATGATTAAGGTGTCATTGATCCTTTGCAGGCTGAACACCTGTTAATGCATAGCAGGGCTTGTTTGAGCCAAGCAAGTGTCCATCTCCAGAATTCAGGTGGAGTTCGATATTTCTGGCAACCAGTGGGACAACATTCTCATTCTTGGGGCCTGTGGTCCTTTAGGTAAAGTCCTCACCTAGGAGAAGAGGTGGCCAGGCCAATGGGTTGCCCCATGGAGGTTGTTGGGAGGCAGGGAAGTTCTGGGTCCAGCCTTGCTCCATCGTGGTCCCCATGGACTCAGGTCTGAATGCTAAAGCGTGGGGGGGAGGGTTTTTTTGTGTTAGAAGCTTGGTATTCAATGTGGTGATGTGAAGGGGTGGTGGTACCTTTAAGAGGTGATGCATTAGTGGGAGGTTGGGCACTGCCCTTGAAGGACCAAAGCGACGCCATGACAGGCTTTAGTTAAGGCTTTAAGTAAAATAGGCCTAAGTATCTGTTTTTCTAGAAGTTAAGTTTCTATAGCCTGTTGCCCCATACCCTGTAGAAACCATTAAGTGTGCTAATCTGATCCTGCCCCTAGCAACCCCTAGAAACAGCCAATCAGTGTCAAGCACACCCGGGTCTGGAATTTGCAGATAATCAGGTGAGGCCACTCTGACTAGAGTCAGCAGGCCCCCCACCCATCCTGGACATTCTTGAGAAAGGTACTGCAGGCCCGACCAATCAGCTTAAATGTCACCATATAGGGTTAATGCTTCCCTAATGATGACCCCTACCTAAGGCGCGAAAATCAAACCAACCAGGGAACGACAACAAGCCTATGTTTTAAACTAACTTATCAATGTAAAGGTGGGGTGGGCTGCCTCCTTAAGGGATAAAAGCTTTGTTCTCGGAGAGCAAGGGGCTTCTCTCTGTGACCACTGCGTGGGTGCACGTCAGGAGCCCAAGCTCAAGCTTGAATAAAGGACCCTCATGCGCTTTGCATCGGAATTGGCTCCTGGTGGTCTTTGGTGGGATCACAAACTTGGCACTTCACCCTCAGAAGGAGTTGATGTATTTCTCATGGGACTCTATAACAACCATCTTTCAAGACCTAACTAAAGAGTGAGCCTGACTCCTGAATCATGTGATCCTTCCCTCTTTCATGAGCTCCTGCATGATGCCATCTGCCTCCAGGTCCTTGCCAATATCAGAACCATGAGCCAAATAAACCTCTTTTCTTTATAAAATACCCAACCCCAGGCATTTTGTCATAGTAACATTATATGAATTAATACAGGTGGTCAGAATTGCAAAAGTCATTTTCCTAAAATTCTGTGAGGCAGTGAGTGGGACCCAAGCAACCCTGCTCCAGACCCCTCTGACAGTATGGCTGGGACGAGGGAGGTCCTGCCCACTTTGCATGGCTGTGCAGTCAGTTTTGCATCTGGAAGGAGGGCCCCACAGTGGTGCTTGGTGGATTCAGGGGTACCCAGCAGAAGTGTCAGTATCAGGCAAACGCGGGCCCCAGCGGACAATAAATCTGTAGGTGTCACAGAGCAACTGACCGGCCTTGTCCACCAGCACATGTGGGACACCTCCTGGCACTCCCAGGAACACTTGGGAGGACTTGCAGGCAGTGGGGTCCTGCTGCCTGAGCCAGGGAACCAGCGCCTGCTGATTTCTTCCTTTCTTGAACTTGTCAGCAGCCCTGGGGAACGTGAGAAGAAAAACAAACCACATTTTCCATGAAGAAGACAAGCCTCACTTTCGTCTGTAGACAGACCTTTCCAAGCAGCTGCACTCTAAAAGGGCTGGACCTCTAGGTCCCTGGCCTGCGTGTGTCCCGGGGAGGAGAGGCTTCCTGGCAGAGCTGTTGGTGGCTGCAGCTCGGGCTGTCGGGTCTGGGGGCCCGGGCCTGACCTCATGCTGCACAGACAGTATCTGCCGCCAGCGCCAGCCTCCCTCAAGGTGAAAGCGCTCTCCAGCGGGTCATTCCGGCCGCATCTGAGTGGTTTTCTGTTCACAGAATCATTTATTTCTGGTGTCAGGGAGGCCCAGGGCGGCTTTTCCCACTGGTTGTAAATGCTCTGAGCATCATCGATTCCTCTACTCCCATCCCTGGAAATCTGCTGGAGCAGCAAGTCTGTGTCTGGGATTCCTAGCAGAGTGGGGGTGGGGGAGGGCGAGGGCCAGGGTGCCTTTGATTCCCTGCCTCTCAGGAGAGGCAGCGGGATGCAGAGCTCCTCAGCTCCCCAGGGAGCAGCCTTTCCGTTTGGATACTGCAATGGAGTTTCCTGGCCTGTGGCTGGGTAGTGCTTGGCTGGCTGTACACCTACAGGCTTGCAATGCCATCTGACACTCCTCTCTGAGCTTACCCTGTCCCAGAGCCACTGGGTGTGACCCTGCCTGGGTGAGGACTCCCACAGAGAACATTTTCCTCTCCTCAAAGGTGCCCCCAGATCCGGGTGTGGTGGCACCCACCTGTAATCCCAGTACTTGAGAGGCTGAGACAGGAGGATTGCGGGTTTAAGGCCAGTGTGAGGTAACTTAGTGAGACCCTGTTTCAAAATAAAAATAATAAAAGAGAGCTGGGGGTGTGGCTCAGAAGTAGAACGCTCCTGGGTTCAATCCCTAGTAGCACACACCCCTGCATGAACTCTCGTCCTGTCATAGGCTGCGGCCCATCCAGGTTGGGGCTGCAGCAAAACCCCAGGCTGTAGGGCAGGCCCCAGCTGGCCCCGGGGTGGAGCAAAATGGGCTGGAGCCAACGTGTACACATGGCTGCCCTTGTTATCATGAGACTTCTGGGACCTCGTGAATACGAAGCTGCATGTGAGCATGCGCGTGTCTGTGTGTCTATGTACTGTGGCTGCAGCAAGTGTGTGCATCCATGTCATGTGTGTGTTTGCACATGGTCCTGTGTGATGACATGAGAGTCCGTGGACTTCCGTGTAGGTGGGTGTGTTTGTGTGCATGTTTACTTGGGTGTGACTTTTGTGGACAATTGTGTGTCTAAGTATGCATGTGTGCCTGCGTCTGCGTGTGGTTGTGTGTGTCTGGTGCTTGCATCTCTGTGTGTGCATGTGCATGGTGTGCGTGTGCCATGTCTCTGTATGGCTACATGCTCGTGGCCCGTGTGTGAGTGTCTGCCCCGGGTGGGGTGTGTGGCGTGCGTGTGGTGTGGGAAAGCACGCGTCTCTCCAGTCCACCACTTTTTTTTAGTCCTTTCCTCCCTGTCACTCAAGGATTTATGGAAAATTCCAGGGAGGAGGTGGCGGCTAGGGAGGGAGACCCTCCCATATGGTCTTGTTGCCCTCCGAGCTGTTCTGCAGCCACAGGGGACATTTCCCAGGCTCTGAGAGCCTCTCCTGAGAGGAAAGCATCTATCTGGTTGTCAAAGGGAAATGGCCATTTGTCCATGTCTGGAAGGACCCGAGAGCAGGGCCGGGTAGGCGCAGGGCAAGTGACTGGTGAGACAGGGGCACAGCTGTGTGCCGCGGCTGACACAGGTGGGCAGCCTGGAGGAGGCGGGGGGGGGGG
>PVJS01057322.1:0-12086 GCA_004027185.1 Glis glis | reverse complement strand
GTGTGTGTGTGTGTTTGTGTGTGTGTGTGTGTGGCACTGGGGATTGAACCCAGGGGCATCCTACCTCCAAGCTACACCTCCAGTCCTATTTTATTTTTATTTGCAAACAGGATCTCACTAGGTAGATGAGAGTCTCACTACTTGCTAAGACTGTCCTTGAACCTGTGATCCTCCTGTCTCAGCCTCCCAAGTACTGGGATTACAGGCGTGCGCCACCACGCCCGGCTCTGGCATGATTAATTTATTCATCAATTTGTGCTTTCTGGTTGTGCTGTTCACCTGGGGGTTATCCCTTTGGATAACTTCTCTATGTCTAACATCTGGTGGTTGTCTACTTCCCCAGACAAGTTACCGCGTCCGTCTGCCTTAGTACTTGCACTCGTAATGGAGTAGCCCAGGGCAAGCTGAGCTTCATAAAGTAGAGTAGCTCAGAGCTAGGCACTGTGCTCTACACAGCGTGGAGTGACACAGCCCGCTCTCCAGGAGGGTTCAGCAGGGAGGGGCCCACCACACAAGCCTGGGTGGGAACAGCAGCGGGTCCTGACAGTCGTGGGATTGTCAGGGGCAGACAGGATAATTCTGTGGGTTCTTGGCCTCCATGATGAAGAGAATTTCAACACGTGTCATTAGAGAAAAGGCAAAGGTTTAATTCAAGAAAAGTGGGGATACAGGTTCAGGGGAGACGTGGGCCATCTCAAGACGGGGAGAGCAAGTCTCTCTGCACGCATCCGTCCATCCAAGCAAGCAAGAGGGGCATTTGCCGTTTTCTCAGTTCTTTTATAGAACCCCCATGAGGGGGTAGGTGGGGTCACACAGTGGAGGTCTGGACTTCCTCTTAATCTTCAGGTTCCCTGGCACCAGGTGGCTGGTGTCTGACCTTTGTCCTCCTCATGGACCCTTTGTTTACTAAGCATCTCAGGAATCTCAGGTGGAAAGAGGGACCATTGTGATTAAAGGTGTGGATTCATTGAAGCTTCTGCCTAAGACAGAACACCCTGTAGGGTGGAGTTAGAGTTCACAAACTTTCCAGATTTTAAACTATATTTTCCTTCCTATTGTTGCCTTTCTACCTAAAATTTTATCTTTCTATTCTACCTCATCAGGGTCACACCCAGCCAGGCAGGTGCCCTGCACCGCCATTGCCATTTCTGGGGGTGTGGGGTCCCTGGTTGCCTAAGGAGCACAGCGCTGAGCTCTGACCACACTGCCCGCACTTCTTTCTGTCCCATACATCTCCCTGTGTATCTGAGAGGTTCCAGACCCTTAGAGAACTTGTTCAGAGTGAGCGACTTGCTTCAGGCTGTGAACCTGAGCAGCAGGGCTTCCCAAAGGCCAGCTGCCCACGTCTATGGTCCCTACAGCAGCAACACGGTCAAAGTCTTTGAAGACAAGTTTCATTCCTTCACCTGTACAGCCTCATTCATTCAGTCTTTCATTTACCCACACCCCGACCAGTCCCACACATATACAAGCTCATCATTGGAACTGGAGAACATTCCAGGGCTCCCGTGTCATGAAAAGGGTCATGTCCCACCTTCAGCTGGACACCAGCCCTGAGGAAGAGGAATTCCTCCTTTCAGGTCCTTCTATAAAACACTGCAGGCAATTTGTGTGTGTTTCCTTTGAGAGGAAGCAGAGCAGTTCTAAAGCTGCCTCTGGGGATGGGCCCTGCCAGAGGGGTTGCACAAGTGGAAGCCAACGTTCTCTTGAAAGTAGTTAGTAACCTCCATGGTCGCCAAGGCTCTGGTGAAACCAACTTCAGCGCAGCCTGTGACAGGAGCCACGGGGGCGAGGGCACTGGGAGGCCCAGCGGCCTGGTCACCCTGGCCTTGGCTCCAGGGCTTTCTGAGGGGGCTGGGCCCCTGAAGTCCAGGAGAGGGAGTGTGGGAGGGGAAGAAGTTTGTCAAGACTGACGATAGCCAGAACTCAATAACCACTCGAACTATGATCAAAGGGCAGCCTCTCCCACTTCTGAATAATTCTAAACACTCTGTAAGAATGTGGACTCCACCTCCAGGCTCAGGCCATGTAGGCCAAAGGTGAGGCTAATTAGAAGCAACTTTTGGAAAGGCACCAGTGTGGGGGGAGGGAGGCCCCGCCAAACATAGCCAGCCCCTAAGGAGCGCTCAGGGAGCCCTGCCAGCCGAGAGCTGACTCAGACCTTGTCCAAGATGACATCACTAAACTTGAACCATAAACCATGGGCCTTTGTACAGGCAGCCATCTGTCCGCTCTCCCCCAGCCCATCTTCTAGGTCATTCTGGAAAACCCCTAGCATCCAAAGGTCACCTCCATTAAGAGGCCAGGAGGTCCGCAGGGCCCAGAACACTGACATCACCAAGGGGGCCAGAATCCATGGGGCATGTGGCCCAGCCCCTCCTCCAGGGCCAGCAGACAGCTGGAGAGACACTGCTGTTATCTTTCTGCTGGTCCAGGAGGGCAGGACAGCACTGTCCCTCTCACCCAGCACCTGGAGCAGTGGCCATTGCTCAGGAAATGCTCATAGAATTGTGTTAGCTTCCCTGTGGCTGCCACAGCAAACATAGGCAGGGGCGGTTCCAATTGGAGTCTCTGGGGAGAATCGGTGCCCAGGCCTCTCCCCAGCTCCTGGAGTCTGCCAGCAGCCCTTGGCCCTCCTCCTGTGGTCTCTCTCTGCCTCAGCCTTCACATGGCCTTCTCCATCTGTCTCTCTCTCCAAAGCTCCCTCTTCACTCTCTTTTAAGGACACCAGATATAGATATTTGGCCACTGTGGAGAGCAGGATGTGCCCTGCTCCGAGTTACTCCATGTTGTGTAGAGCCACAGTGCCTAGCCCTGCGCTACTCCATTTTGAGTGCTAGCACTAAGGCAGAATGACTTGGTAACTTGTCGGGACAAGTAGACAAGATGTTGGACATATAGAAGTTATCGGAAAGAATAATCCCCAACTGTCATGAGCAACGGCCGCAAAGTCCTAAGACCAATAAGTCAAGTCACACACAATTTGTGTCTTTCCACAATGTCACAAGGTTTATTCAACACTTGAAGATTACAACACACAGGAAATTATTAAGGAAATTCTCTAAGAGAAGTTAAGCTAGTTTCGGATGCTGGGTGGCTGCTTTGCTAAGGCCAATTAGCTATGAAAGAACATCAAAGGATACACTTCACACTAACAATTCTAACAATGTATATTGAACAAGTATACTAGACAATATACAAATCCTATCATTCGAGCACTTCAAATAATTAGCAAATAAGCAGGGAAAGAGGATAACAAACCAAGTCCAGTAATGGAAGAGGAGATTCCAAAATTGGTCTGGGTGTCAAGAAGGCTGAAAAGTCACACTGATCTTCGGTCAGTGAAGAGCAGGGCTGAAGCAGAATCACTGCATTGGAGTTGTTTGCACAGTAGACTCATCGTGGCATAAGCAATAGTGTGGTAAAACAGACAAAGTTACTAAATTGGAAGGCCGAAATTTACCCCCTCCCCCGGTGTTATAGGAGAGTGTTCCCCCCTAGCCCGATTTTGGGAACGAAAAGAAACTCCAGAGTACAGGTCCTTCTTTAATCAGCGGCTGACGGCCCCAGGCAGTTACTTTCCCTGCTTTCCTGAGCCATGAACAAAGACATTCCAACTTTCTTATACCATCAGTGTTATAGAAAGCAGAAAAGCAGCCGGGCGTGGTGGTGCACGCTTGTAATCCCAGTACTTTGGGAGGCGGAGACCAGAGGATCCGGGTTCGTGGCCAGCCTCAGCTCGCTCTCTCTCTCTCTCTCTCTCTCTCCCTCCATCCCTCCCTCTCTCTCTCTGTCTCTACTTAGTGAGGCCCTCCACAACTTCGTGAGACCCGGTTTCAAAATAAAGTATAAAAAATAGGGCCAGGGGCGTAGCGCGGAGGACGCCTCTGGGTTCAATCCCCTGTACCGCAAAAAAAAAAAGAGCAGAAAAGCAGTTAAATTAAGTTGTCTTATCTCTCCTTTATCAGGCCTAAGATTTGTTTACATTCAGGGAGGGACCCCTGCTTTAAGTCCTGTCTCCTGGATTGCCTAAAGGGAGGGACTGGCCTTAGTTTGCAAGGCATTCCCTTTCTCTGCTAAGTGTCAGCCCCGCTGCTGGGGGAGGGAGCAGGAAACTCCCCTTTTTCCTAGTCTAAGCCTAAATTCTTACCTAATAATATTCCCATGGCTCTGGCTGTTCTTAAGTCACATAGGTCAGTTCCTCGAGTGACCCTCAATCACTGACTGTCATGTTTCAACCTCTGTAAGCCCACCTGCCTGCTTACGCCCTTTGTTACAGATCAACAAAATGAGAGTTCACGTGGAACTCAGGGCTGGAGTCTTTCAGGAGCAATCCTTACTCGGAGTCCACTAGCATAATAAACTTCCTCTTTTCCACCTAAATTGGCGTTAGGTCAATTATTTCAGAGAATTTATGCAACAATAGCTCAGTGAGCTGTCTCAAAAAGGCTGCTCTTTTATAGGGCTTCTGTAGGTGCTACCAAGTGTCTTGACAAGGCTAACTGAACCTTACCAGATACTTGTCAGTAACCACAAATGTGTTGATAATGTAAGTCCATCAGGTGTTTTGTCACACGGGAAGAGATTTATGATACAAGAGTCCATTATCAATTGCAGCACACGGTGTGTTGGTCTGAGCCATATGCTGGCATGTCCAAACAAGTTGTTTATGAGTTTCTGATGTTGTTTAAGTCCCATGCTCTATACACCAACTGAATAGTATAATGGATAAATAAAGGCACAAACTGATAAATAATCAGTCTAATAAAAAAAGTGACCACCTGTGAACTTATTGAATTAGATTGGAAGCACATGGATGCATGGGTGTATCAAACCCATATCAGAGAAACCAGGCCGTAAGCTTATCAGACATCCCAGACCACTAAATGATGCAGACCCTCACCTGAAACACATAAAAGAAGAGATACGTAAGATAGTGGTATAGGAGCACATACTGACCATTATCTTATCAGACCAAAGGGCTAATGCATCACTCCTGACGGTTCCAGGGCTCCAGCTCAGCTGATCTCCCCGCCTGATGCCCTCTGGACCCTCACCTTGAACAAGTTCTGTTTCCTGAACAGCTCTTCACCCCTAATAAGTTCTTAGGCTGGCTTGTAATCTTATCTGACCATCTGCATTGACTTTTTGCATGTGTGTCTGCTCTCCACTTTAGCTCTTGGTAGGCCTTCTGAAAACTGTGGTCGCCTTGACCCTCTCTTAGCCTTTCTGTAATATATATACATATATATGTATATATATAACAATTTATATATATAAATTATATATCATTTTGTGAAGTACGACATGTGACTTGAGTGTTATGGAGATTAACAATTAAGATTGGAATGGAATAAAAGAACTTGTGTTGCCTCAGTCATGATACCAAATGAACGATAAGTATTTTCATTGAATTAAACCAGATGAAAGTGTTGTAGTTTGTGAATTTGTTGCTATTCAAAGATTTCTAACATTGTGGAAAGACACAAACATGTCAGGTCCATTACCTGGCATAGCTGTGCACAACATCCACGCTGCTCCGATATGACCTCATCTTAATTCTTCTTTTTTTTTTTTCGGTACCGGGGATTGAACCCAGGGGCATTCTACCTCCGCGCTACACCCCCGGCCCTATTTTTTATACTTTATTTTGAAATCGGGTCTCACGAAGTTGCGGAGGGCCTCACTAAGTAGAGAGAGAGAGAGAGAGAGAGAGAGAGTGAGAGAGCTGAGGCTGGCCACGAACCTGGATCCTCCGGTCTCCACCTCCCAAAGTACTGGGATTACAAGCGTGCGCCACCATGCCCGGCTATCATCTTAATTCTTTATGTCTGCAAAGACCCTAGTCCCATAAGGTCCCATTCACTGTAACCCAGGTCAGCACCTCCGCACATCCTCTTGGAGGACATGGTTCAATGGGTTCAATCGGCTACAGGAATGACTGAGGAAGGAACGATGGCCCCAGCCCAGGAAGGAATCCTTGCAAGTGCTGGTCCCCTTCACTCTGCCAAGGCCTTGGGTGGTGAGCATCCTGAGAGGGAAACCAGCATGCAGAAGACCCAGGGCCACCAGAGGGGGCCGGCGAGCGCCTCCCTGACTGCCACTCCCCCACCGGGGACGCTAACAATGGAAGTTCTCAGCCATGACCTTAACCCCAACACACTTGCCAAACCACAGTTGTGGGAATATGCATGCGGGATTGGTTGTGCCTGTGTGAGGGGGGAATGGGGCACATGGGGTGCCTGCTGTGTGTGGTGTGCTATATGTGTGTGGGTATGTGGTGTGTATGGTGTGTGGTGTGTATGGTGTGTGGTGTGTATGGTGTGTGGTGTGTATGGTGTGTGGTGTGCTATATGTGTGTGGGTATGTGGCGTGTATGGTGTGTGGTGTGTATGGTGTACGTGGTATGTGTATGTGGCATAAGAGAGTACATGGTGTGTGTGGTATGTATGGTGTGTGGTGTGGAGATGGCGAGTGTGTGTGTTTGGCATACACGGTGTGTGAAATGTCCATGTAAGTATGTGGTATGTGTGATCTATATGGTGTGGTGTGTATGTGTGTGTGTGGTATATATGGTGTGTGGGGTGCAGTGTGTGGCTGTGGGGTGTGTGTGGAGCGTGGCGTGTGTAGTCTATGTGGTGTGAGTGTGCAGGCATGTTGTGGAGGTGCAGGCATGACAGCTGAAGTTATCCTTTATCCTGCTTACACGAGGAGACTTTCTAAGCAGAGGACTCGAAGTGCTTGGTGAGATAAATACGCTCTTAACAAACCAGGGGAGATCACGTCTAATCCTCACTACGGGTGGGAGCAGGAGGAGTCCTATCTTCCAGGATGTGGTAGTATAAATGGGAGGCGTGTTAGTCGCTCAGGTGGCCGTAGCAAAGTGCCACAGGCTGGGTGGCTGACACACGTGAATTATGTCCTCACGGCGCTGGGGGCTGAAGTCCAAGATCAACATGCCGGCAGGGCTGCTTTCTCCAGTTTCCAGGCGGCTGCCTTCTTGTGTGTCCTCGCTCGGCCTTGTGTGCACAGAGAAAGCTCTCTGACGTTCCTTACTCTTCTCAAGCCCCGTCCTGTGGGGTGAGGGCCGCACCCTCCTGACCTCACTTAACCTCGACCATTTCTCTAAATCCAGGCACCCTGGCGTTAGGGCTCCCACGTATGAACGTGGGGGCAGGGGGCGATTCAGTCCATAACCAGAGGAGACTTGGGGAAATCACTATCAATGGCAACATCTCTCTTTACGAGACATAAAGCACTGGAGAGAAAGAACACTGAGGAAGCTGGCAGGCTGAGGTGCGAGGGGTGTGGTCAGCTTGCTAGAGGCTCTGGGAGCTGAGGTGAGGGCACAGAAGTGTGGCCCTGGGCTGGCACCAGCAGGAAGTCTGGGAGCGTCTCGGCTCCCTGTCAGGGCCCAGCGTGCTCAGGAGGGGTACAAAGAGCTACTGAGAGGAACATGCCCCCTAGTCCCCTCACACGATCCCTGGGCCCTGGGATCCTGTCCCGAGGGGGCTGAAGGAGGGGTCCCCAAGAGATCGCACACTGACCATAGGGAGCTCTAGGCAAGGTGACCAGGGCACCAACGCCACCTGTCCTGGGATGAGCATGCCATCCCACAGGTGCACTAATGCAGAGAATGCGAGAGATGGGCGACGGAGCCTGGGTTCCATCGGGCAGTCGCACGGATGCCCCGTGTCCCCACCTCCCATGCCTTCTCAAACACTGCATGGGGCAGCACTGCAGCCAGATCCCCAGGCTCACTCTGCCACACTGAGAGTGCAGAGGACTCCCAGGAAGCCACCCGAGGAGGGACACCTCCCCTCACAGATGGTGACATGGGTCCTTCCCTTTGCTGCCATTCCTGAGACGCAGCCAGGCCTGGGGGAGACCCCCGATAGGGGCACAGGTCCCAGCAAGGCTGCCACACCCCTGCACAGCCTCGACCTCCTCGCCCGCCAGCAGGTGCTTCTCTCGGGAAAGGTGGACCAGAGGGTATTCTGCTTGTGAAATCAGTTCACAAATTGTCCACACCAGCCAAGAAAAGTGCGACACCCTAATGCTGCCCTCTGCACTTGAGGGGGCGTTCCAGAAGAGCCAAGCGCCGGCCCCGCCCCCACCCCAGGCTGCCCTCCGAGGCGGGCGACTCGGCTCTGCTTCTCAGCACCTAGCTCCGAGGAGGTGGTGAGGAGGTGGTGATGGCCTCGCTCGCTCCCTGCATGTGGAGCAGGTTTGTTTGCTGCTGGGATTTCCCAGTCACTTAGAGCTAAGATAATTGCATCCACATGGCATTTGTTTATACAGAATTTCACTCACGTTTCATTGAGTGCCTTCCTTCTAACTGAGTGACTGGACCACCACCCACCAGGCTCCTCTCCCTCAGTCGCTGCTGTTCCCTGAGCAGCGTGAGCATTCCGTTGGATGGTGTCAGGTGCCGTGCAAGGGGACATCAGCATTGGGTAAGGATTAAGACCAAGGTCTAGCCAGGCCAATGGTGCGTGCCTGTAATCTCAGTACTTCAGAGTCTGAGACAGGAGGATCACAGATTCAAGGCCAGCTTCAGCAACTTAGTGAGACCCTGTTTCTAAAAAATAAAAAGGGCTGGGGTGTACCTTGGAGGTAGAATGCCCCCTGGGTTCAATCCCCAGTACAAAAAAAAAAAAAAAGAAGGGCCGGGCGTGGTGGCACACGCTTGTAATCCCAGTACTTTGGGAGGCAGAGACCGGAGGATCCGGGTTCGCAGCCAGCCTCAGCACTCTCTCTCTCTCTCCCTGTCTCTCTCTCTCTCTACCTAGTGAGGCCCTCCGTAACTTCGTGAGACCCGGTTTCAAAATAAAGTATAAAAAAATAGGGCCGGGGGTGTAGCGCACAGGTAGAACGCCCCTGGGTTCAATCCCCGGTACCGCAAAAAAAAAAAAAGAAGGTGGTTTATAATTTATTAGCTATGTAAAACAGTGTCAACCACTTAAACCCCCTCCTGAGCTTCAGGATCCTTATCTGTAAAATGGAGAAAGTAAATTTGCCAATTCCCTCACAGGCTACTATGACCACCAATTTTGAAAATCATCTGATAGTGCTTTGTGAAATGCAAACAACTACTGAAGCAAGTGGTCTGGAATTATTACCTCAATCTACTTCTGGGATGACAGACTAGGTTGTATCAGACCAAATCCCCTGCCAAAAATAATAAGAAACACTGGAAAAAAACACAAAGATCCCGGGGAGCAGGAACTACACTGAGGTGACCCTGACACTGTGTGTCACGTTCACCCTGTGGGCATTGTGGGCATTCCAACATTCCTGAGCACCATGGATTGGAGAGGATGAGAAGCCAACCAGGAAGTGGCTGCTGTGAGGGAGAGAGGTTAAGCTGTTTCGTCAATTTCACCGGCTGAAAGGGGAGAAGTAGAGGTCAGAGCAGTCAAATCAGCCCAGAACTGAGAACCTGAAGGAACAAGAGAAATGCACAAACTGAGCCCAATGCTCTGTATCACTCCCTCTTCAACGCGATTGCTGATCGGGAAGCCGGAGCCAAAGGCTCACAGGTCCTGGAGGAAGCACAAGCCAAGTGTCCGCAAAGCCAAGCAGAGCTTTGGGCACTCCCACGCCTCTGTGAGGAAACTGTAGTTCAGGGTGCGCCAAGATGCATCGTGTGTGAATAAGGATGACCCAGAAAAGAAATAGACGTGACCTTGCAAAGACTGGAACATCACTTCAAGTCAGCTCGCTGGCTGCTTTGATTAAAATGACCTGCTCCAATCTTACTGCTGTCATATGCAAAAGTAATCTTTCTCTAGAGGAAGACAGCATTCAGAGCTGCAACAAGCTATGATCACAATGTCCAGCATTCTATCAAAAATTACCAGACACACAGACACAGCACCAAGAAAAAGTCACAAGAGAATACTATTGTGGAAACCAAGTGTCCAGCAACAGCAGAATTAATAAATTAAACATGGTATATTCATATAATGGGTTGTTATATGGCAATAAAAAGGAACTACTGCTATGGAGAATTAATGCTATAGCATTAATGAGTCTCAGACATAATGCTGAGTAAACAAAATCAGATACAAAAGAGTGCATATAATGGGATCGATTTATAGCAAATCCAAACACAGATAAAATTAATCCAGGCCCATAGAAATTTTTAAAAATTAGTTTTAGTTATCTCTGAGGTAAATGTCAAATGCAAGGCACATGAGGGAGACTTTAGGGTGCTAGTAACTTAAAAGATCTTGATCTGGGTGATAATTACTTGGATATAGAGATATGGGTATGTATGCATGAAGGAATTCATCAAGCTAAAAAACACGTGGGATTTGTGCACTTTACTATACCTAAGTTATACCTCACTAAAGAGAAAAAAGGAACTTATTCTAAATAAATAACTTTCAAAGAAGATAAGAGCTGAGGAGATAATTAGAGTACTGGAAGACAAGTCAGTAGAAAATTATTTACAGAAAGAAAAATACAAATGAAAAATACAGAAGATAGTTTTAAGAGAAATTTGGGACATGGAATATTTCCCATATGAACAAAGGAAAAATAATAAGGTGGTAGATAGACTTAAGACCAAATATACCAGTATCTACAATAAATGTAAATATACTAAATATATCAAAAGACAAATTCTCATATAGGATAAAAGTATAAAGTCCAATTCTGTGATACTTATAAGAGATACCCCTTAAATATAAGGATATAAAGAATGTAAAAGTAAAAGGATAGAAAATAATATCCCATGCAAATACTAACCAAAGGAAAGCCGTAGTGAAGCTAAAACGGTATCAAACTCAAAATCAAGAAGCATTGAGATAAAGTGGGATATTTCGTAATAATAAAAGGATTAATACAGGAGTAAGACAATTCCAAATTTATATGCATCTTATAAGACAGTACCTAATTCACAACTTATGATTTTTCAACTTTACAATAATTCAAAAGCAACACACATTCAGCAGAAACTGTACTTTGAATTTCAGGTTTTGATTTTTCCTGTACTAACAATAGAGGTACAATGTTCTCTTGCGACGGTGAGCAGTATCAGTGAGCCTCAGCCCGGTCAGCCTCACGATGATAGGGCTAATCAACCAATACTCTAAAGGTGATGTGTGGACAGTTTTTTTTTTACACAGCTGTTCAATAAATTACATGAGATACTCAATAAAATGGGCTTTGTGTGAGAGGATTTTGCCCAACTATACACAAGTGTGTTCTGAGCACGTTTAACACAGGCTAGGCTATGATATTCAGTGGGTTAGGTATATTAAATGTATTTCAGACTTAGAATAGTTTCAGCTTACCGTGGGATTATTGGGACATAGCCCAGCCACAAGTCAAGAAGCATCTGTAATATAGGCTTGAAACATGTAAAATATTTACACACAAAAAGGAAATAGATTAATGCACAATCAAAATGAGATATTTTAACAAATAGCTCTCCAAAACAGATGGGTAGAATATGCAGACAAAAACATCAATAACCCTATAGCTGATTTGAGGAACATGTTGAAATCTCAAGAATTTCAAAGAATTGAAAACATACAGGTTATGTTCCCTATTTTCTGACTACAGTGGAACTGAGCTACAATTGTAAGGAATATAAATTTCTATATACTCTTTTAAATCATCTACGGTCAAAAAGAAATAATAAGACAAATCAGGACTATTTTGAAGTGAATGAAAATGAAAATATATCAAAAATTATGCAATAAAAGCTAAATCCATATTCAGAGATAAATTTTGTAAATTAAAATGCACATAAAAGAAGGCAAAAATCAAATATCAAGGTCTCCATTCCCCAAAATTGGAAGATAACAGCAAACCAAACCCAAAGAAGGAAAAAACAAAGCTTAAGAACTTCCCTAGAAGACACTTGTGCACGTAGCTTCTGTCTAATGAGGCACACCCACATAAGATGTACACAGTACCCACAAGACTTTTGAGAAATTTATATGAGCAAGAACCCTGCTAGCTTAAAATGAATGGGATAGAGATAGCACCAAATGAAAGGAGGCAACTTAAGACCCAAAAATTCTACTGGCAAGAAGAAGGCTGTGAAGACATGTGCAGACATGGAATAGGAA
>PVJS01057321.1:0-12086 GCA_004027185.1 Glis glis | reverse complement strand
GCCTCAGCTACTTAGTGAGGCCCTCCGCAACTTAGTGAGACCCTGTTTCAAAATAAAGAATAAAAAATAGGACTGGGGGTATAGCTTGGAGGAAGAATGTCCCTGGGTTCAATCCCCAGTACTGCAAAAAAAAAAAAGAAAGAAATGAATAAGAAAACAAGAGGGACTTTAGATAATGGAGGAGATACTCTAGTGCAGCTAGGGAGGTAGTTTGGGGGAGGGGAGGTAGAATTAATTAAGGAAACACTTCCATTGACATTGTGTACATATGTGAGAATACCAATGTCAATCTCAATATCTTGTGTGGGGAAGGGGTGGGGGACTAGGGAAGGAGCCGGGGGAAAGCTCACCAAGTGCTGTGTGCATGTATGTCACTATCACTATGAACTACATTATGATGTGAGACTATAATGTACTGATAAAAGTATATAAAAAAGAAATGAATGAGAAATAAAGACTTTCCAAGATAAGCAAAAACTGAGGAAATTCATGACCACTAGACCAGCCTTACAAAAGATACCTAAAGGAGTCCTATGTCCAGAAGTGAAAGATAACTATCATCATCAAAGCATGTGAAAATATAAATCCCACTAGAAGAATATACCGACAAGTAATAGAAAACAATAACAAGAGAGGAAGAAAAGTACAAAATACATTCAAAACAACTAGAAGAAAAACAATACAATGACAGGAGTAAGTCCTTACCTATCAATACTAACCTTTAATGTAAATGGACTAACTTGTTCAATTAAAAGATATTGACTGGCTGAATGGATATAGAAACAAGAACCAAAGTATGCTTCCTACACGAGACCCTGGATGGCAGCAGAAGAGGGGTCCAGTCACCTTCTCTTGCTGGGTTGTCCTCTACCCTGCACAGGCAGCTATTTTGCTGTTCCTGTTTCTCTGGTAAAGCCCTGACAGATATAGATCTTGATACAAAGAATGATTTTAGGGAAATATAATCTCTATGATGAATTTTCTGAATCAGTTCTGGGATTTCTGGAATTGTTTCTCTAAATCCAATTAGTTTGAAAGTCACTACTGACTCTATTCCGAGTGCTAAAGAGAAGACTGGTAGCCCATGGCATGATGTGGCAAGAGAGATAAGCAAAATACCACCACTACATGCTACTAATCAAATGTCTTATAAAGGGGAACTCATAAAAGGCAAGACTCTAGATGGCCATGTATTTGATAACTTAGAAGAGTTTCATCAAAGTAAGAAGTATATTCTGGTTGGCTGGTGGCTCCTAACTACATTACATAAAGTGGGGAGAGAAAAAGTTGAGATCAGGGATTCAAGTAAGACATACGCATATGTGACCTGGAAGCTTCCATCTACCCTGAGAGGAACCCTTAATTCCTATCACTGTAGGGCTGAGATTTCTGAACACTAAACCCAGAGTCTCATTTTTCCATTGTCTTAATTATAATATAAGTTGAATTCCCTGGCTATCAGAGTGTCTTCTATTAAACCAGGATCAATGATTGAGAAGTAATGGGAGGTTAGAATTTGAAATGGGATACAGGAGAAGATCCAATGCAACTGGGTACATCAACCCTCTAAATTCTTCTTAGTCTTCAGTAATCTCTGAGTATCCCTATTTCAGTTATCCATTCCAGAACAGAGAAATAACCTTAGAATTCTTTGGGTATATAGCAACAGCTATGTGGCAGTACCTTTCAGGACTGAGGTAAGGTTCTCTAGGAGGGTGTGTATTCTATAAATTAATGTGCAGATCATGTTATTGTTTCTCTCAAGCCAGGACTCTGGCCTTGTCTGTGGGGGGAAAGGTTAGTGTATTTTCAATACTGTGCAGGATAGTTGGCAGAACTATGACTTTTTTATGCTTTTGAAGATTGAAAATCCCCTCAGGGTGGTTTGGGAAAACAGTAAATATTTATTTGTAGGTTAAGTAAATTTATGAGGATGTATATAGATGATAACTTGTCAAGGATGGAATGTGATATTTAGTTTATGATTCACCTTGGTTGTGCTGAATAACCCAGTTAATAAATTAAATACCAGTCCAGCTGTTGCTATTATGAGATGTTTATAGTTGTGGTTAACATCTACAATTAGTTGACTTCAAGTTCAGAAGATGATCTTTGGTAATCTTGGTGGGTCTATCCAACCACTAGAAAGTCTTGAAACTGGAAGATAGGAAAAGGGGGCTCTCCCTGAGAGCACTTGTAGCATCCTGGTTTTCATCTACGGAAAGCCATTTCAGACATCTGACTTCCAGAGCTGTAAGACAATAAATATGTATTGTTTTAAGCCATTAAAGTGATGGAGATTCATAGCAAAACACACAAAGGGAAAGGACAGGAGAGGTGCAGGCAGGCTGGAGGGCAGACAGGTGATCAGGGGTTAGCTGCATCGTCAAAGATGTAGGCAGGTGGGAGACAGGTAGACAGACAAGCAGTTAGGGATCCTGGAGGCAGGTGAGAGACAACGGTACAGACAGGAAGGGACAGTAGCTGGTGATGAAAAGACGGAATGTCAGGCATCAGGTTCACAGAGCTGTCCTTGTACCTACCAGGGTTAGTGGAGCTTCCTGAGATGCAGGTGGATCCCATTCTTAGACCTCAACACTAATTTTGATACTGGGTAGGGGACCCTTGTGGGATCTGGCAGCAGTTCAAAGCGGAGCAGAGTCAGGGCCACAGCCACCTTTAGCTCGTTCATGGCAAATTGTTTTCCAATGCAGTTCCTGGGACATGGAGAAACAATGCAATGAGAAGAGGCCGCAGGCCCCATTCTAGCTGGGGAGCCATTGGGCCCAGAACCATGCTTCTCTTTATAGGCTACATAAACATCTACCCCAGGCCTTGATTCACACTCTCCTGACCTTGACAAAGGCTACCAATGTTTTAGGACTAGCCTTGACCCTACTTCTACTCTCAGAGGCTTGAACACTAAGGGAGAGAGTCTCAGCACATAAAGCATTTAAACACTTTGTCTTAGGTTAGTTCACTCCCTTCACTAACAGTTTTTGGTTCCCTAGTGTGGATACTACTGGTCAGGGCCCCATGGGGAGGGGTGGGCTACACTTTGAGGGCTCACCTTCTATGTGGATAAAGGATCTACATTCCTAAGAGAGGAGACATGTGTCAGTGGAGAAGCTACTGGAGGGGACATTAGGTTGGGGATCCTCAAGCTGCAGCTGTATCTGTGTCTCACTCAGTGGTCAGGCTCCTGTCTCCCTCTCCCTCACTCCACCTGTATCTCTAGCCTTCTAATTATACTCCAGAAATGTCCCCATTTGCCATCTCTCAGTCTTCTCTCTTAGACTTCTCTAGTTTCCCTCTGTCCACATAGACCCTTCTATTCCATCCAACAGGTAGGACAATGTGTAAATTGCTTAGCTCCCCCCACCCCTCCATTGGGTGCTGCCTCCCACCTCTTGCCTATCCAGCCCACTTCCTAGTTCAGATGATCTTGTTGAGATCACTGAAGATGTCCCAACTCTACCTCTCTCTGCATATCCTAAAGGTTGAGACCAATGACCAGCTGGCCTTGTTGACTGTCCCTCTCCCTCCCAGGCCCAAGTCAATGTCAGTTGTCTATTCAAGGACACATCACAGCCCAGGGTCTCAGACAGCAGTGAATGAGTGGAAAAATGAAGGAAGGAATGATGTATAGGCTTCTGATTCTGCAGTACCCATTTCTGCTCTTGTCATTGAACCAGGAGTGTTCTTTTACACCTCTGTGTTCCCATATCTTAGCACATGACTTGGCACAGAGAAAAATACCATTTACGTTTTCATGGAATTAAATTAATTCTTTTGAAAAGCGCTCATTAGAATACACTTAAAGTAAATATTAGACTACCTAGAAATCAATCCACCTATACTTTCCTCTCTTGGCATCAGCAACATTATTTGTAGCCAATGTCAAGGAGGAAGTGCTCAACCCTAGGATAAACCAAATTTTGGAACACAAATTTATGAATGGTCAATTTTCTTAAAGTCTGTTATGTGAAAGTTGATTTGACATAGGAAGAATTCAAATAATATTTCAGAAAATCCTTGTTTCTAGTAATATTGACAGGTTTATGACAATGTGTATTCCATAGGACTGTTCCTTGAGTCTTTGTGGATGGTCAGAGCAGCCATTTTGGAGTGCTTGTCCAGATCTACAGTTGCTTCAAGTGGGTTTTATATTCTACACACCAGAACCTTCCAAGCAATGTGTCATGGGCAAATAGTGGGGTTTTATTCAAAGTCAATTTATTGTCCTGATCTTTGTCCTTTTTGTCTGATGGTGCACTATATGGTCTCTAGGTATAATTTCAAAAATATATAGATTTTATCTGTTGAATTTTGGCAACTTGTAAAGTTGTCAGAGAAATGTGAACATTAACATGCAGCCAAAACTTGTGCTGGGAGAGACTGCACATGTGGAGAGAATGCACATTACTATAAAACTGTCTTCAGAGGGCGACTGTAACCTTTCAACTATGTGACTGAACAGTGGACACATGCCAGGCTTCCGGAAAACAAACCCAGGCAAACTAATCACTTGCTTCAGTGATTAGTACATCAAACAGAAAGGGAGGAAGACTGGACTGAGAATGTGTGGGAAGAGAGGAATCCACGCTGTGTGAATCCTGGCAGCTGAAGAGCACAACATCTGAAGTTAAATTTACAAAATAATTCCCAGTTCACAAAGTCATACCCACCACGTGAGGAAAACTCCAGAGCACACTGAAGTGTGGAACATCCACTCACACTGGAATGTGACTGGCCCTTGGGAAGGGCAGTGGGCCACCCTCTCTGTGGCGTGCCCTGAAAGGCCACGTGCTTTGCGGCACAGGCACACCCACATGAGGCTTCTTTCCCACAAACACCAATAACCAAGGGCATACCTAAAGAGGCCACAGGGCAACCTAGAGGACTGCACACATCAGGAATGTGCCCACAGACTCCTTCTCTTTCCCCCACCCCATTCCCAGCACAGGATGCCTCACCGTGCTCCTGCTGAGAAGGGCAGGAAGGAGTGGCTGTGTCGATCAGAACCAGGTGCAAACCGGGAAGGGTCAAACACCTGCAGAGAGAACACCAGGGCCAGGAGAGGTGGGGATCAAACCCCTGCTTTCCACCTATGGGGGGACAGGATACCCAGAGGTGGGAGCAGCAGGAGGTATTAGTCCTTAGACCTCATCCTTCTCCCCTCTTCCCAGGGCCCTCATACCTCTGGGTTCGGCCACACGTTTGGGTTGTGGTGAAGGGCATAAATGGACAGCGAAATCCTGAGACCTGTGAGGCAGGTAGGAGACAGAAAGAAGATTGCTTCCATGCGGGAGGGCCATGGTCCCTCAGACAACAGGATCACGCATGCACAGAAGGCCCAGTGGTATAAATCATGACCTTGAGCAGGATGATCCTATCACAGGGAGTTGGAGTGCCCTTGGAAAAGTTCCTGAGCATGGCTGAGGAGAAGAAGACCACAATTCAAGAATGCAAAGCAAGAGAGTATTGGAGGCTCACTGTACTAACACAAGTGACCACTCACCCTCACTGAATGCCTTCCGTGGGTCTTTGGAGAACATAATTGAATCAGCGATCACAAACACCTTCCAAGGAAGGCACTTTTGTGTTTTCATTTTTCAGAGAAGGCACTAGAGGCTCAAAAAAGACTGAGTGACTTTTCTGTGATCACTCAGCTAGGAGGTGGCAGGGCAAAGATCAGACCCAATGGCAGGTGAGGGAGTGACATCCTTCTGCCATGGCAAGGGACTCAGGTATGGCCATCAGTCTGATGGCTCCTCAGAGACTGGACGACATCTGACCCAGGACATGGGATTCCCTGATTTTACTCATTTGCCTTAACTTAAGGAAGGAACTATGCTTCCCCCTGTCCCTGTCTGTTTCTCTCCAGCCCTCCACTTCTCAGGGAATGAGCATTTTAGGAGTCTAGTCTTAAAACCACATCCAAAGGCTGTGAATATCAATGTGGACAAGATTCCCCAGGTTGAGTCGTCACCATGTTACGTGATGTGATATCCTTTTGCATATATCACATAGGAGTTGTCTACACATTCTATCAAATATAAAGGATGTTTTCTTAAGAAGTTTGGCAGTGAAGACAGAAGTCCTGAGTGTGTGCACTGTAATCTTTGAGAGAGGAATCAAAGCCTGGAGTGTTGGAATCAATAATATCAGTGCAACCCAAATGGAAGTTAACTATGATCATGAGACCATAGACTCTAAAGGTGATGGAGTATTAGCCCTGGAGATTGAAGGAAGCTTATCATTTTATTCCAGTGAAATTAAAAAATTAAAAGGGCTCCTACAGGTCATTTAAGTCAATGTCCCCAAATAAAAAAAGCTCTTTATGTATGGAAGGGAAACTTCATATTTAGTGAATTTCACTGTGATCCAGCTATGTGCCACCATCTCATATATATCTTTCTAACTGCAAAATAAGCACTAATTTACAACCAGGAAAGGGAGAGATTGCAAGGTTCACCACCTCAAAGACTCATGTGGATTTTGATCCTTCCTGCTGAGAGTTAGGTGAGTGAGTCCTTACCTTTGGGTAAGGAGCGTCCATCATGGAAGGTGACAGGTTTGCTGAGCTCTCTGCTCACAATTGGTACTGGTGGGTAAATTCTCAGGGCCTCTTTGATGCACATGGTGGTGTAGGGCATCTGGTCCAGATGGTCCCTGAAACGAGGCTCATCCTGAGGGGCAGGCAGGGCCTGGGTAGACCAGGGGCTTCTCCCAACAAGAGGCAGGGGTCTCCCACCTCTTGAGCTCTCACTCACCAGGTGATGGAGGCTCCATCCCCCAGGAGGCTCTGCACCTCCTCCCTGCACCTCTGCTGATGCTCGGGGTGCGTGGCCAGAGCGTATAAGATCCAGGAGATGCCGCTGGCTGTGGTGTCGTGGCCCTCAAACATGAAGGTGTCCACTTCAGCACGCAGGTCCTCTTCAGACAAGTTGCTCCCATTCTCCATCTGGGGGAGGACATGGGCAAGTGAGCAGGGTTCCTTCACCCCTCTGCTTCTGGACAAAGCCCCAGGGCTCTCCCATACACACTCACTTTGGCAAACAGGAGAATGTCCAGGAAATCCAAGCGCCTCTTCTTCCTGACCTTCTCCAGCTCTCCCTCGTCCTGCAGCTGAGCCTTCCTCTGCTTGATCACTTGGTCTATCCCAGGATAGCAGTTATCAGGCAAAGTGCAGAGCTACAGCAACCCCCAGTAGGCGCAGGTGCCCTTCTGCCCTGATCTGGATGCCCAGTAGAGCTCAGGATGCAGGTGTGAGGTGGTGTGTGGGTCAGGAGTGAGAGTCTAGCACCATCGGATGCAAGTCAGGCCTCCCCTCAGGAGCACAGCCCATAGAGGGTCTGCCTGGGCTCCTGGGATGAATCTCATTCAACCTCAACATGTGATGACACAGGTTACCCCCTACACACTGCCTGACACCCTAACATCTCAGCCCCCAACACTTGCACTAGGGAAGTACCCAGCATGTGCGGGTCCCAGGTCCCAGGGGCACTAGGGGGTTGCCACTGCCTGAGGAGTCATGGCTTTGGGGCTGATTTTGGTAAAAAAGGGGAGACAGTAGGAGGAGGCCAAACCTGTGTGCTCATGGGCGATCTGGCAGGCCTGGGTGGTTGAGCGGCCATTAGAGGTCAGCCTATAGATAGCGTCATTCTGATGAAAGACGTTCCTCACACGAGAAAACACCAGGCTGCTCAGCTTACCAACAGCCTGCAGGTAGGACTGGGAATTCCTGAGTGAGAAGAGGCACAACACGTGGTGAGTGGGAGGTCTGACCTGGAGACTGAGTGGACTCTGGGTGGAGATTCCCTCTGTGGTGGAGACAGGTGACACTGATGCACACAACTGTTCTGTCTTACAGGCCTTTAGAAGACATCATAGCAGCCATGCTTCCACCCGTGCTGGGATCAGGGGACTGTGGCTGGGACAGGGTGAGTCTGGTCAGGAATTAGAAGTTGGCCTGGGGCTGGGATCAGAATCTCCCTCTTAGTGGAGGTGAGCATCCACACTGCCCACCTGCCTCTCAGGTGAGTCCACACCAGCTGGTAAGAAGAAGGATTTTGCAGCTGAAGGGCTGTCACTGACCTGTCCAGCTGGACGCTGCCCTTGTGGCTGAAGGCGCACTTCATGATGGTGTCCAGGGTCATCAAGGAGACGTGTTGAAAGATCTCCAGAGGGGAGTCCTGGTCAATGAGCCGCTCCCATTTGTCCTGTGGTGGGAGGGGGCATTGGCCTTCTCAGTTCCCCCAGCAGGCCTGTGCTGTTACGCTCAGCTCTCTTCTGTGTCTCTAATATTCTGATGGGACGTCTACGCTTTATAGAGCAGATGTATTTTAGCAGATTCAGGCTCTATGGCAAGTACTTGTGAAGTGGTACTTATTTTCTCACAAAGTTTTATTATAAAGTTAAACATGTTTTCTCATAGTGGTATTACTTTGGTTTGAGTTTTAGAAAAGTGTTATTATGAAAATTGTTCTTTGTTAAGTCAGAAAATATTATTTTTTGGAGAACCACAAATGGGAGCACCCTGTTGTTCCAAGAACTGAGCTAGAGCAGGTACGACCCCATTGGAGGGAATAAAAGTTCCTGGCGTCATGAAGTCGACAAAGCCAGGATGTGATTTTGAAGGAAGCAACATCAGAGACTTCAATTGCCTTTTGTTTGACAAAGTTTTGCTAAGTACATTTTGGTAATAAAAAAGAGTCCTGATGGTGATGGTATGGCAGACAGGCAGTGAGATGTGGACTTGGTGTGCATTTCACTGCTTGAGTCACTCAAGTCCATGCAGAAGCCCTGGGACCCAGGCCAGAGTCTGAATGAGACACATCCTGGGAGATGCTCCTGCCCTGAAACTGCCACTGTCCAGGGCAGCTAGGGACATGTAGTTCTGCTGACCGGGGGGGGGGAATGAACGCTTCTCCCGTTCACTGTGCTGGGGACTTGGAAGTGGGAGGTGGGGCCTGTATCCACCAGGATGCTCTCTGCCCTGGGCGATATCAAAGTGTGGCTGGATGCAGATGCCTGGGTCCTCTGCCCCCTCTACTTTTGAAGAACTTGTTATCATACTTATATCCTAGGAAAATTACTCCATGTGACTGTGTCTGATGGCTGACTGTGTTGGGAGGAGACTCTGAGTATGTGCTATGAGTGGGTGTGTGGAGATGAAAGAGAGAGACAGACTCACCAGCATCACTCGGACAGAGTCAGCTGTGATTCCCACGTAGGGCTTCAGGATGTCATAGTGGAAGGCTGGGGTCAACATCCGCCGGTGCTGGAACCATGTCTTCCCATTTAACAGGAGCAAACCATACCCTGGGCCAGAGATGGGTGTGTGCATGTGTGCGTGGGTCAGAGGGAGGACTATGGAAAATCTGGGAGAGACAGATGCATGGGGTAGAGAAGGGTGCTGTTCTGGGGAATGAAAACCCAGGTGGCAGAATTTTGTGGACAAAGAGAGTAATGATTGGCACTTTTCCAGAACGTGAATTTTGCAATTAGGCTGATATATCTTACGTGATTATCACAGCTGTGAGGTAAAGGTTGAAAGGAATTGAGGACAGGACAAGGAGGAACATAAACAAACTTCAGGCTGAGACTATTTGGAGATAATTAGGAGGAGATGTGGAAGGAGCTGAGCCCCAGGAAGGGCTCACAGCATCATGAGGAAGAGGTGAGGGTCTAGTTAGAAGAAATGAGGCTTGATTTAGGAATGGGCATCATAGCGGTGGCCCATCAACTGTGATTCTTTGTGAGCCAGAGAGATAGTTTACCAACCCTAAGTGGGGAGTGACCACATTTAAGTGTACTTACCACTCCAGGGAGCCAGAAATCTGTAGCTACCATGAGCTTTTGGATCTGAAAGGTAAGTAAGGGCTTAACAGGAAAGTGGTGGCAAACACGTAGGTCGCCCCCGGGCACATGTTGTTGAGGCCTTGGGCTTCCTTGAGTTCTTGATGACTGTCAGTTGGCAGTTTGTCTGTGCCACTGCCCACTACCTCTCATTCCCATCTATCTCTGTCCTGATAGTTGGGTTCAGGAAGGCAGGCTCCGTGGACCAGCAGCTGAACAATACCCCCAGGACTGTGATGAGGACTTGGTGAGAAACATAGGCGATGTCATCAATGCCAAAGAAGAAGATAGAGCTTTGTGGTTTTTCAGTAGTTGGCAGTGACTTTTTATCATGTGGCAGAGGAACGGTGAGTATTAGAGGTTTAAAACCCAAGTCAGTGTGGATATGAGGTTCATTTTTCACATCCAGGGCAATTTACATCACATATTATCTAAATTTGGTTCACAAGATAAAAAAGTAAAAAGAGGAAAACAGAAAATAATTTTTTTGCCCCAAACAATTGTTTTATTAAACATTCAGTAATCAGTATACTATATTGTTGCCTTTGGACTGGCTTGTGGGCTGGGTGGAGGGCTGCAAGTGGGTTTATATATCAGCATTTGAACTCCATATTTTATGAAATTTTGCCAATGCAGGGCATGTACCCAGGAGAAAAGAGCTGCTGCTGCTGGGATGTGGTTTTGCTCTCACCTGATCTTGTCAGAATCAGCTTCATGTAGTCAGGATCATAGATGTGGATCATCAGCTCACTTCCCCATAGCCAGCGAGGGGAGGCACTCGGGAATTTCTCTACCAATTTCAGGATATATCGCAGCTCCTCGTCATTTTCGAACTGTCACCAAGATAAATAAAACCAATAATACTTTTCCTTTTAAGTCCAATTCCTGGAGTACAGATGAAGGGTTGAAAAGCCATGGGGAGGTAGTACTGGATCTACCCACAGAGATACAGGAACCAAGCTTTATTTTTAAAGAAATGAATAAGTGCATGAAGGACTCAATGAGTCGATGTGGAAGAGTGAATGGGTGAGTCTTCACTAAAATTCTTGTTGCAGGGGACAGGTATAATCTTAGGCTAATGTAAGAAATAAAAGGAAGCCCAATGACAGGGTCAGTCACAATACAGAAGTGACAGAACCAGGGACTATGTTACCAGGCTTTGGAGTCTCTCCTTTCTCCCACATTGATTCACCCAGCAAATATTTGTTGAGGACCTGCTATGCTATGTTCCAGGGATGTTAAGTAGGGCTGGCTATAGAGCCATGAATCAATAGAAACCCTTCCTGCCTTGTTCAGCTTGAGTTTACATGGAGGTCAGGGCATTTCTACCCTTCCTGAATTGACACATCACCATGAGACCATAGGTCATGTCTTTGGGATGTGCTGAGTACTGTTCTGAGAATCTGATTGCGACAACATGGCCAGAATGTCCACTCAGTCCTGTTAACTGTGGCTCTGATTGCAGATGGCTTTTTAAATTCACCTGTTAGGGGGAAACTTGTTGGGAAAATAGAGACCTGAAAGAAGGGGAGCTAGTAAGAGGTGTGCAAGTTTTCTATTATACTCAATGAGTGATTAATGAGAGGAAGGATGGATGGATTCTCTCATTTACTTGTTCGATAACTATTGAGCACGTACTATGCATGAATTGCCTTCTGAGGAGTTAGGGATTAATCAGGGAACAAGTACAGTGCCTGCTAACATGGAATCAATGTTCTTGTGGAGGGGTGTAGGTACTCAATCCTGACTTAACTGGGAATTGTCCTGCTTAAATTCCTTTTAAGGAAGGTGTTCCCTGGTCATGTCCACCATAGAAGTTTCCCAGTCCTTTAATCTAGTACACGGGCTGGCTAGAGGGATCCCTTAGTCCCCAGCTACACCGCTTTGTCCTCCTGGATCCCCTCATGTTCCCCCTGCAGGGACCAGGGGCAGCCTGTTCAGCACCATGCCACTGTCCTTTCTGATTGCCTAGTGCCCCGGGCAGTCTGCTGCCTGCTAATGCTGCTCCTGGACACTGCCATTGGTTCAACCTAACTACATGTGGCATTTGAGTCCTTATCTTAGCCAATAATAGGATCTTGAATAAATAAAAATCTAAGTATCATAAGACTAGAAATGTTTGGCTGCAATCAGCCACCAGAGGTTGAGAATGTGATTCAGTATTGTGAGTAATATTATTTATGTGCATAGAAATGATCTATTTCTTTTTTTTTTTTTTTTTT
>PVJS01057320.1:0-12088 GCA_004027185.1 Glis glis | reverse complement strand
GGGTGTTTTACCTCTGAGCTACACCCCCGGCCCTATTTTTTATCCTTTATTTTGAAACCAGGTCTCACGAAGTTGCAGAGAGCCTCATTAAGTAGCTGAGGCTGGCCGCGAACCCGGATCCTCCGGTCTCAACCTCTCAAGTACTGGGATTACAAGCATGCGCCACCATGCCCGGCCCCGCTAGTTTTTAAGCTGCCCGCAGATAGGAAGAGTCTAGCTCCAGTGGACCTTGTTGAGTCTTTATTTTTCGGATTGTCTTCAAGTACCCAGCATGGTGCTTGCGGTAGAGACTCTAAAATATTACTTAAATTAAACTGTCAGCGTGGGACCAAAGTGCCCCAAGGAAAAGCGATGCTTTTGTTTTTCTCCTGGTAGTTAGCAGTAGAAATTTTAGCCTTATCAAGATCTGAATTTGAAACCAGCTCTGCCAGTTATGTTCTGTGAACTTGGGCAAGTGCTAAGCTTTCTGAGCTTTTATTCCTTTAGGTGTAAAGTCAGGATCATCATACCTAGCTCAGAAGGTTGTTGAACGGATAAATGACAGTGTAAACACACTCACGGTCGCGCATGTGCATGTGTATGTATGTTTTACAAAAAAGTGCTTGTCTTTTTATTTATTTATTTATTTTGGTACTGGTGGTGTTCTACCTCTGAGCTAACCCCCCACAGCCCTTTTTATTTTTTATTTTGAAACAAGGTCTCTCTAAGTTGCTGAAGGTTTTGCTAAATTGCTGAGTCTGGCCTTGAACCCACGATCCTCCCGTCTCAGTCTCCCAAGTCCTGGGATTATAAGCATGCACCACCATACCCAGCTTTACAAAAGTGTTAATTAAATGGTGTTATCAATAGTATTATTAATAGAAAGAAAAAGTTGAGATGCCCAGAAAAAAAATATCACTTATGAACACACCATAATACCATGGATAGACTTACTCTAAAAATCTAACTTGAAGCCAGGTGTGATGGCGCACTCTTGTAATCCCAGTACTTGGGAGGCTGAGACAAGAGAGGATCCCGGTTCGAGGCCAGCCTCAGCTACTTAATGAGGCCCTCCACAACTTAGTGAGACCCTGTTTCAAAAATAAAGAATGAAAATATAGGACTGGGGGTGTAGCTCAGAGGTAGAATGCCCCTGGGTTCAAGCCCCAGTTCTGCAAACAGCAACAACAACATCAACAAAACACAAACTAACGTGAATGCTGTATTTGATATTGAAGAAGCATTTGTAAACACTGGAAATGGAAAGTTATTTTACATGAGATAGTATTAAATAATAAGTAGTACCTAGTAGGCAGATAGTAGTTGTTTTAAGTCTTTTTGGAGTAGGATAAAGGATAAAAAGAGACGCTCAGTATGTGTTGAAGGAATGAGTATGTAGGCGTGTGAATGGTGTGACAATCTTCATATTTCAGAGAAGGGAGAATTCTCTGAGCATCACAGGAGCCCTTGAGGTTTTAATGAAATAAATGAAACTTGAGCTAGGCCTGGACGGCGCAAACAAGGAAAGAAGGGAACGATTTTGGAGAGGAAGGAGGGGTCATTTCAGGACTGGGAAACAGTTTGAGCTAAAACATAGGGATGGGGATTAGAGAAAGTTGCGATTGATGATAGTCTTTGGAAGCCAGGCAGACAAACTTACATCCAGTGTTGGGATAGACAGCAGGGAGCTATTTGAGGGTCTTGGTTCCTGAGAGCGCATTGTGAATTATTAAAGTGTATATTTAAGGAGCAATTTGGAAAGACTATATAGCGCGTGGGGAGAGTTAATCTTACTTAACTAAAGAATTAAATGAAGGTACTGTTCACAGCAAGGTGTACCTTATTCTTGGCTCCAAGACACAGCTCGGCAAATTTAGAAGGATTGAAATCTACAGAATGCATTCTGTGAACACTGTGGAATCATACTGTAAATCAATAACAGACACATAACAGGTAAATCTCTAAGCAACACACTTTTTTTTTTTTTGCGGTACCGTGGATTGAACCCAGGGGCATTCTACCTCCACGCCACACCCCCAGCCCTATTTTTTATTCTTCTTTTTTTTTTCTTGGAGGTCCCAGGGATTGAACCCAGGGGCATTCTACCTCTGGGCTACACCCCCAGCCCTATTTTTTATTCTTTATTTTGAAACAGGGTCTCACTAAGTTGCAAAGGGCCTCACTAAGTAGCTGAGGCTGGCTGAAAACCTGCGATCCTCTGTTTCAGCCTCCCAAGTACTGGGATTACAAGCGTGCGCCACCACGCCCGGCTGTTGTTGCCATGTTTATATAAGGTCCTCTAAGACTCAGCTGAGGGGGAGATAGCCACTCAACACCTAATGTTTAGTGACATTATTAAAGGGCCACTGCTGTAGTTCCTTAAAGATTGTTATCATTGTTGATTGTTATTATTATTTATTACTTGCTGCAGAACACCATGTAAAATATATTCGCACCCCCCCTCAAGTCACCCCGGCTCCAAAATGGAAACTGGGGCTCGGCTTCTGAGTTACTCTCCTGGTGATGAAAAGTCTGCTTAGTTTTATGGTTGCTGCTCTTCTACCTTATGTCACCTGTGTTTTCTTATTCCCAGTTGACCACATTTTGGGCACCAGTTAAATTTCCACCCCTGAAAAACAAGTAGGGAGAGTGCAGAACTAGTCGTTTAGTAGAATCAGCCCCATCAATGCTTTTAATTTGTTGACGATTTCCTTTCAGTGCTAACTAGCAGGAGCTTAGTCATTTCACGCAGCTCGAAACCTTTTTATCGCAATCAGTGCTGGTAGGACATTATTATCCTGTGCTCCAGTTATAATTTTTTATTATTAAAGAATTATGGGGAAGGCAGAAGAAAATTGGGAAACGCATATTGATGGAGGGGCTAGACTTACCCTTTTTTTTGCGTACCGGGGATGGAACCCAGGGGCATTCTATGTCCGAGCTACACCCCCAGCCCTATTTTTTTATTCTTCATTTTGTAACATTTTATTCTTTATTTTTTATTTTTTATTCCTCACTAAGTTGCGGAGGGCCTCACTAAGTAGCTGAGGCTGGCCACAAACCTGCAATCCTCCTGTCTCAGCCTCCCAAGTAGTGGGATTACAAGCGTGAGCTACCACGCCTGGCATAAACTTATCCATTCTTTATTGTATTTATTTTAATTTTTTGCGGTACTGGGGATTGAACCCAGGGGCATTCTACCTCTGAGCTTCACCCCCAGCCCTATTTTTTATTTTTCGTTTTTGAAACAGGGTCTCACTAAGTTGCGGGGGGCCTCACAAGTTGCTGAGGCTGTCCTAAAATCTGTGATCCTCCTGTCTCAGCCTCCCAAGTACTGGTATTACAAGGGTGCACCACCGTGCCCTGCTTGCTGTCCTGTTTTGAGACATGTGTACTATGTCTAAGGTTTCTGGCAAAAATAATAAACAGTCTGTACACATGGCTCATGTGTGTATTTTCATTCTTTGCTCTCACCCACCACACATACCCAGGCTTTTGACAAAACCTGCCCCCCTTCCCTCTTGACCATTTTTAGTAAACTCCCCAGCTCACATCACCACGGGACTTTTGTCCTAGTTCTACTTGGACTTTGGCACCTTTTGGAACTCTACTGAGCTGGTCCCACTTTATCCAGAGATTTGGGTTTAAGATTTTCTTCCCTGCCACCACAGGGACTACATTTTATGTCCCACAGATGAGTCGTTAATTCTGAGCCTCTCCCCGAAGCCCATCACTGAGTCATTGGTGACAATACCATTGTCCCTCTTGTTTCTCCTGCTCCTACTTTTTGTTCCTACACACGTCCTTCTCGTGAAAGAAGCTCCCGATCCTTCTTGTTTTATCAGCTCTTTTTTAAAATTATTTATTTATTTTTTGTGGTCCTAGGAATTGAACCCAGGGGCATTCTACCTCTGAGCTACACCCCCAGCCCTATTTTTTATTCCTTATTTTGAAACAGGGTCTCACTAAGTTGCAGAGGGCCTCACTAAGTAGCTGAGGCTGGCTGAAAACCTGCGATCCTCCTGTCTCAGCCTCCCAAGTACTGGGATTATAAGCGTGTGCTACCATGCCCAGCAGAGACTTATCCATTCTTTATTTTATTTTATTTTATTTTAGTGCATTACTGGGGATTGAGCCCAGGGGCATTCTACCTCCTAGCTACAACCTCAGCCCTATTTTTTTAATTCTTTATTTTGAAACAGGGTCTCACTAAGTTGCGGAGGACCTCACTAAGTAGCTGAGGCTGGCCGCGAACCTGTGATCCTCCTGTCTCAGCCTCCTAAAGACTGGGATTATAAGTGTGCGCCACCACGCTCAGCTTATCAGCTCTTTAATTTGTTGTGGAATAATCCTCATATATCAGCCCCCCACATACAGCCTTTCCAACCTCGCTGGGAGACGAGTGGACGTGTGCCACCTGAAATCTTCCTCTTTGTGACTTTGGTGTTTAGGACTGAATGCTCATCAGCCATCATATTAACCTCTTCTGGTCTTTTGCTTATTCCTAAGTATGATTTTTTTATTAGATTTACGCTTTGTTCAGCTTATGCGGTTCAATATCTACATCTGCTACTTGTGTGTTTTTAAGATGTGTATCTACAGCCGGACGTGGTGGCGCACGCTTGTAATCCCAGTACTTGGGAGGCTGAGACCAGAGGATCCGGGTTCGCAGCCAGCCTCAGCTACTTAGTGAGGCCCTCTGCAACTTAGCGAGACCCTGTTTCAAAATAAAGAATAAGAAATAGGGCTGGGGGTATAGCTTGGAGATAGAATGCCCCTGGGTTCAATCCCCAGTACTGAGAAAAAAAGAGAGAAAAAGACGTGCAAATTCTCCATCTTATTTTTTTTTTTTTCGCGGTACCGGGGATTGAACCCAGGGGCATTCTACCTCCGTGCTACACCCCCGGCCCTATTTTTTATACTTTATTTTGAAACTGGGTCTCACTAAGTTGCAGAGGGCCTCACTAGGGAGAGAGAGAGAGAGAGAGAGAGAGAGAGAGCTGAGGCTGGCCGCGAACCCAGATCCTCCGGTCTCCGCCTCCCAAAGTACTGGGATTACAAGCGTGCGCCACCACGCCCGGCCTCTCCATCTTATTTATAAAGCAATCAGCCTACTGGTAGGAAAGAAATTTCAACATATGCTTAAGACACACATATAATAAATACATAATAAAAGCTTGTTTATTGACAGCCCTTGTGAATTTTAAAAATTGGCATTTTCCCCTTAATCATACTTTCCCCCCTTGCGCATCTCTCTGTTCTTCGGTGATGAATCAGGGCTGTGGGGACAAGCTCTTTAGCGGTCTGCTGTTCAAGGTCGGTACTGTATACTGAGTGAATCGCCCTGTGACTAAGAGCCATCGCGTGGCCCTATTTTATCATTTTTGATAAGGCTACAAAAGGATAAGGATTAAGACTAGTGTAAGTCAACGTGGTGTATAAACTACAAATGTGTGCGCACACACCCCGTTTTCTCGAGGTTCTGAGAGTGATTTCAGGTCATATAAGTATAAGATGAAGTATCTTGCTGCTGAAATTCCTGGTCGTCTCTGTAAATGAGCAGAAATTGGTTTAGACAGCTAGCAGCTGGGTGGGAGGTCTGCTGGCTTATCCTGAGTTATTGGCATGGATCCATGGACCAGTGGTATCCTAATAGGATACAGAATAATACTTGCTTCAAAGCAAATGGAGTGAATTTTTAAAAATGTTTCCTAACAGAAGACTCAGGAGTGGGCGATCCTCTGTGGGTGCTGAATTGTATCTCGTTGTCAAATGAATCAAAATGACAGAAAGTGAACTGAACACGCGTGATTTTCACGCCTTGTGTGCTATTTTAGGTTTTTGGAGAAAACAGTATGAAGATTGATAGGTTTTTAAAAATAAAGCGATATCCATACCTGCACGTATGGAGATGTCTGTCAACATACCCCCCTTGCAAAATGGAGCATTGCTAAGAGACTTTGTGGGGGAGTAATACAAATGCATCTCTTTTTCAAAGATCCATGTAAAAATCCACTTAGCAATCCATACAAAGTAGCTACTTAATAAGTACTTATTATACTAGAGCAGCCAGCAACCAAATTTTATAATGTTATCATAGCTGATTTAAATAAATTGCTATATTGTTATTTAATGATGCAGATAATTTTGATAAAGCTTATTCTAATTTCAGACAGCTAACTTGTTCTTTCTGAACAAGTTTTGTTCCTATTTTTTATCTAAGTTTTATATTTACCTAATGTGGATGTCAATTAAGAGACTTTTGGGTAATATTTGAAATATACCATATATGTAAAGCATACAGTTTCTCCTGGGAATCAAAGATGGAGATTGAATATTGACATCACATTCTGTAAGTTCATAAGCCTTGGCATTGACTGGAAGACTCTTTGGTAATATTTTAATTTTGTTTTAAGAAGCCATAGAACTTTTCTTTCAAATACTCAAGTTTGAATACTTAAAGTTAATAAAAAATAAAGATAATAGTCACTCATAGAAATAAAGTGATGTTTTTATATAGGTGATTTTAAAACTTAATTCTGTGTTTGAAGTAAAAATTAACGTGTAACCTGTTTAGGATTGGAAGGGCAGCATTAGTTTAATGTATAAAACTTCATCCTTTTAAGTATAAAATGACCTTACTTGGAAGTTGATCAGAAAGGCATTTTGGTCTTGTAGTAAGTATAATCAGGATAATAGCGGGAGATGTTTAGAAAAGATTACATGAACTTTACCAAAAGATAACCAGATGTGGTTTTTAATTTAGGGCTAATGTCTGCTATTACTGAGTGTAGAAATGTGGACATAGAATAGGTCCACATTATATTTTTGAGCTAGCTCTTGACATTGAAAGCCTAAATCCAAGAAGCATGTTTATTTTGATCTAGAGGGGGAAATCTTATGCATATTGATGCCTCATCCATATTTAATGGATGGAAAAATCCACACTGACAACTAATAGAATGATTCCCATAGATCTAAAAGAAAAAAATAAAGGTGGAAAAAAATCAGCAAGAAAATATTGAGAAAATGCGGGGACATGGTTTTAAGGAGAGACCAACATCACAACTACACTGAGGAACACATACTTTTTTTTTTTCTTCAGCAGGTTGGAAAATATTTTTAAAACAAGTGATATCTAATGTTTTGGTGAGAGTGTGAGATAGAAAAAAATCTCATATGCGAGGTGCTGTCGTCTGAATGTGCCCCCCAATACCTATGTTGGAATGTAATTACATATGTGATATTATTAAGAAATGGGGCTTTTAAGAGCTGGTTACATGGGATTCGTTTCCTTATAAAAGAGGTCAGAGGCCAGGCATGGTGGCGCATGCTTGTAATCCCAGTACTTGGGAGGCTGAGACAGGAGGATCTGGGTTCGCAGCTAGCCTCAGCTACTTAGTGAGGCCCTCCGCAACTTAGTGAGACCCTGTTTCAAAATAAAGAATAAAAAATAGGGATGGGGGTGTAGCTCGGAGGTAGAATGCCCCTGGGTTTAATCCCCAGTACTGCAAAAAACAAAACAAAATAAAATAAAATAAAATAGGTCAGAGGGAGCTGTCCACCCCTTCTGCTATGGGTGATGCAGCTGGGAGGCTGTCTTGGAGGCAGAGAGCCCTCGTCAGGAACCAGATCTTCAGGGGCCTCCATCCCCAGGGAGATACATTTTTATTGTTTATAAAGTGCTCTGTGTAAGGTATTTTTGTTATAGCAGCCCACATGGGCAAGACAGGGGTAAGCCAGTTATCTGGAGGGCAATTTTGACCATGTCACAATAACTTCACAGATGGGCATCTCCTTTTGGCTGGCGTTTCCTTCTTTAGAATTTTATCTAAGAAAACATTCAGGAGTGTGTATAAACATTTTGGTACAGCCGGGCGTGGTAAGGCACGATTGTAATCCCAGTACTTGGGAGGCTGAGACAGGAGGATCGCAGGTTCACCGCCAGCCTCAGCTACTTAGTGAGGCCCTCTGCAATTTAGTGAGACCCTGTTTCCAAATAAAGAATAAAAAATAGGGCTGAGGGTGTAGCTGGGAGGTAGAATGTCCCTGGGTTCAACCCCCAGTACCGCAAAAAAAAAAAAAAGATTTTGGTACAACGATGATAGTTACAGATTTCCATGATAAAGAAATATTAGAAACAGCTGGGTGTGGTGGCGCACACTTGTAAGTACTTGGGAAGCTGAGACCGGAGGATCCAGGTTCGCGGCCAGCCTCAGGTACTTAGTGAGGCCCTCTGCAACTTAGACCCTGTTTAAAATAAATAATAAAAAATAGGGTTGGGGGTGTAGCTCGGAGGCAGAATGCCCCTGGGTTCAATCCCTGGTACCACAAAAAAAAGTATTAGAAACAATATAATGCCTCATAAAAGGATTAGCTATACACTTTTCAAAAGTATTCTTTTATAATAAAGCTACAGAAGACTAAGAAGAAACTGTTCAGTTCATTGAATTGGAATTCGTTGTAGAAGTGTGCTTTTATTACTTTTCAGAAAATCCTTTTAACCTCATGCACAGACAAAGGCAAGAACAATATTGTTTTGCATGAGAAAGGAAAAATAAAGCCAGTGCAGCAGTGTGTGCCTGGAATCCAGTACTTGGGAGGCTGAGACAGGAGAATTGTAGGTTCAAGGCCAGCCTCAGCAATTTAGTGAGAACCCATTTCAAAATAAAAAATAAGAGGGCTGGGTGTGTAGCTCAGTGGTGGAATGTCCCTGGGTTCATTACAAAAAAAAAAAAAATGTTTACTATTCCAAAAGTGCAGAAGCAGTGGGCTGACGTTTGAAATGTGCCTCTAGACTGGACAGCTGTTCCGGGCTTTGTAGATGAATTTTTGGGTCGATGTTTCACAGAAGTGGCTGCTTCCGAGTAATTACATTTTTGTTGAGCTTCACAAAACTTTTTTCTTTTACCCTGAGTATTACATCGTTTTCCCAATATTACTTGGTCTCTTTCCATCTATCTAGGAAAACAGTTTGGAGACAAGCTGCTGGGATTAAAACACATGGTTTGGTTTTATTTGTCAGATAAAAAGTGATGTACGTGGCGTGCGTTGGGTGTAAGTCACGAGCCGGGAATGGCACTGGCTGTCCATCACAGTCGGTATTTGGTTGTGTTTTCGTCCTGGTGTTTGGGTGGTAATGTTTCCTGACGTTCTTCTCGCTCCCAGGATACCTCGGCGTATGTTTGCTTACCTTTACCTGGGCTGGGGAGACAGTGGTAAATAACACAGGCTAGCCCTGGCCGTCAAAAAGCACATGTTCTCGTTGGAAGGACAGGCCAAGAGTGATGTATAAAATCACCAGTTGTATTAAGTGATAGGAAGAAAATAAGAAATACCTTCCTGTGGAAAGAGTGCAGAAGGGCGGGTTGGGCTGAGGGCTGGGTGGTAATCTTATACTCGAAATGCCTGGTGTGCTTCTCTGAGCGAGTGGTGAGCTGAGCTGCGGGATGGGATCTCTAAGTGATGGGGAGACTGGCTTCTAGACACAGGGATGGACATGCCCACGGAGATCCAGCCCGGGGCAGAGGGAGTGAGGCCAGCAGCAGACCCCAGGAGGTTTCGAGGCAGCAGTAAGAGGGTTTCTATTTATTTATTTATTTATTTATTTATTTATTTATTTATTTATTGCAGTACCAGGGATTGAACCCAGGGGCGTTCTACCTCCGCACTACACCCCCAGCCCTATTTTTTTTATACTTTATTTTGAAACCAGGTCTCATGAAGTTGCGGAGGGCCTCACTAAGTAGAGAGAGGGAGAAAGAGAGAGAGAGAGAGAGAGAGAGAGAGAGAGCTGAGGCTGGCCGCGAACCCGGATCCTCTGGTCTCCTCCTCCCAAAGAACTGGGATTATAAGCATGCGCCACCATGCCCGGCTTTTCTATTTATTTATTTATTTATTATTTTGGTGGTTCTGGGGATGGGACCCCAGGCCATACGCATGCTAGGTAAGCATTCTCCCGCTGAGCTATGTCCCCATCCTGCATGAGTTTGATTTTTTTTTTTTTTACCATGACTGCATTCAGACAACACTGAAAGCCTCTAACTAGGGAAAAGTGGTGTGGTTGGATTTGCTGTAAGGAGTACCCCATTTGATGAGCATTAGGAAGATAATTGCGAGTCACAGTTTCCAGAGGGTGACGGCCAGTGAGCAGCTTTTCCAGGTCGCTCTGATTCTGTCAGAATATGACCAGTATGCTCCCTGTCACCTTGGAGGAAGGGAGAATCACAGCTCTTGCTACCTCATCTGAACCCAAGCGCCATCCAGCAAGAAGAGAACCTTTGAGTTCCATAAAAGTTGGGATGGATGTCTATGGCCCAGCATTGACTATGAGCCGTTCAGCAGGCGATACTTAGTTCAGTCTCTGGGAAGAAGGCACTGCCTTCCTGTAATAGACAGACAGACAGACAGTGCAGCAATGTGGCCAAAGTCATCCAGCTATAAATAACAGAGCGAGATTCAACTTCACGCCTGCCTGCTATTGCCTATATTCATGATCTATTTCAGGTCATATGATACTAAATTATGAACCATGAGGAACACTAAGTTTTGGATTTCAAATCCCTGTCTCTTTTGACAATTACTTGCTACCTTTTGATGTAGGTTTATTTAATCTGATTTCCATAACTCCATGTCAAGAACACAAGGGAATTTGGTACGGGTGTTAGAATTATCATAGCAAGGCTAGACAAACATCAGGAATGGGGTTGGCGAATCAACATTTTATCTACTGAAAATGAACTTGAAAGTGACCTTGACTATTTTGCCCAACCAAGGTAAACCTTCACTCTATTAACAATCATTAGCCAAAGGCCGTAATGAAATTCTGCAGCCTTGGCAAATGCGAGTCCAGGGACTGTCGGAGAAGGTCAACTTTTTTTTTTTTTTTTGCGGTACTGGGGATTGAGCCCATGGGCGTTCTACCTCTGGGCTACACCCCCAGCCCTATTTTTTATTCTTTATTTTGAAACAGGGTCTCACTAAGTTGTGGAGGGACTCATGAGGTAGCCGAGGCTGGCCACGAACCTGTGATCCTCCTGTCTCAGCCTCCCAAGGACTGGGATGACAAGCGTGCGCCACCACGCCCGGCAAGGTCAATCATTTTTAAGATGTGTGTCTTCTAGCAGTTCAGTATTAGCCTCAGGTCACGTTTGAAGTGTGTCTTCTTTCATGGGACTGCAGTTCTGTGTAGCACTGACAGGGCTTGTCTCATTTAAGCCTTCTCTGTTGTTCCTATTTATTTCTAACATACAAGCTCCAAGGATCATTTGATGTGCAAAATTAATTGCAGGTTTTATTTCAAAGGATGACATAAGCTCTGTCATCCTAGCAACTGTGTACACAGCTCTTCCCGCACCGCTGCTCTGAGAGCAGGCATTTCGTTCTGTTGATCGTCATGCATCCTGGTTTATGTTTTAAGGCTTCGTGCTCAATATTAGCTCGTGATACTTTGTAGTGTTTCAGTGGGTCCATGATTCAGAACTTAATTTGGGCATTTTGCTTGAATTTTTGCTAAGAGGGAGAGAGACCAGTCTTATAGGGGAAGGGGATACGGGGAGGGAAGTAGGGAGGGGAAAAAGAAGAATTGAAGATGGAAACAGTTCAAATAATAATGCTGTGTCCATATATGACACAGTATCACTACCAGTCTCACTGATATGTTTGGGGAAGAGGGAAAGCGGGGTGGGATCTAGACCTGTGCGCGCATATGTTTGTATCACTTTGAACCTCACTATAATGTATTATTACAATGGACCGATAATGTATATATTTTTTAAGCCAGGCATGGTGGTGTGTGCCTGTAATCCCAGCACTTAGGAGGCTGAGACAGGAGGATCGCAGGTTTGAGGCCAGTCTCTGCAATTTAGAGAGCCCTTCAGCAACTTAGTGAGACCTTTTTTCAAAATAAAAAAAATAAAAAGGGCTGGAGGTGTAGCTCAGAGGTAGCAAGCAAGTGCCTGGGTTCAATCCCCAGTACCCTTCAACCCCCAATATATTTTTTTTGAGGTGCCGGGGATTGAACCCAGGGGTGTTCTACCTCCGCGCTACACCCCGGCCCTATTTTTTATACTTTATTTTGAAACCGGGTCTCACAAAGTTGTGGAGGGCC
>PVJS01057319.1:0-12086 GCA_004027185.1 Glis glis | reverse complement strand
TGTGTGTGTGTTGCTGAGGATCAAACCCAGGGGCATTCTCCCTCTGAGCTACATTCCCAACCTTTTTATTTTTTTATCTTGAAACAGGGTCTTGATAAGTTGCTGATGGCCTTGCTAAGTTGTTGAGGCTGGTTTCAAACTTGTGATCCTCCTGTCTCAGCCTCCCAAATACTGGGATTACAGGCCTGTGCCACCACTCCTGGAGATTCTGTGTTCTTTCCCAGAAATCTTAAATGGTATCTATAATTGAGATGATTACAGTAATAATTATTTTACATTTATGTAATATTTATGTAGCATATAACATACCTCTGTATTTTATCCCCTCCCAAACTCTGTTACACAGAGATAAATATTCTTTATGAATTCTCTTTTAAGTATTATAAAGCTATATAAAAAGATAAGCCTTATTATTTGATGGAGAAAATAAGGGATAGAAAGAAATGATAATTACTTGCCTCTGGTGTGGAGAACAAGAACTCATTTGGTTCTCACTCAGGATAGGGTGGGATTCCTTGGTCCTAACCACTTCTCTAAGATCTCCAAGGCAGGCAGTCGTCATCTGATTATTCACTGTTTGGTACTTTTCTGACTAATGTGTTGACTTGTATGCTTATTCAAATGCTGGGAGAAGATAGTTTCCATTCTTCATTCTTTTCCCTTAAGGAATCATTTCTACCCAGTGCTGTGTGCTCCTGACTGAATCCTCAGTGACTTTAAAGAACAATGTACATTTATCCTCTGGGGTTGGGAGGCAATTGCTGAATGTGCTCTAGAAATTAGAATCGGTATGAAAATGATGGCTGAGAGTAATGACAGCTAAGGAGGTTATCACCACCACAGAACAAAACAAATGAAGACCAAACTCTTGTCTTCATTCAGTCTTTAATTTGTTATAAAAAGAATCAGGAATTCCTTTCCTACAAGTCTACAAATATAAATTGAAACTATTTCTTAATGATGGACAAGGACTGTGTTACCTTCCTTTCCTATTTTTTTCCTGAAGGCTGACAACTTGCCTCTTTTGGTTTTTCCATGGAAATAACTTTTTGAACTGTTTGCTGGGAGAAAAATCAGTTTTCAGTTGATTTGATATCAAGAGCACTGACAGCTGGAAATTATGATGCTGCAAGCCAGTGGGAACTTTGTACTTTTCCTTTTCAATTTAGTTTTTTGTTATGACTACAATTCGTCTTAATTTCTAGATTTCAGATTGGTTGATATTTAAGGGAGAATAGGTTTGCAGGTTCTCACACAATTTATGTTCTAATGTTGAGTCCATGAAACTATCATGCTTTAAAAAATGATTCATGTTATGCATGTTTATTAAAAACTACTCTGTTTATCATTTTCTGACAAAATTCTCAACTACTTGAAAGTTTGAAACTTTATTTTTTCAACTTTATTTACTAAATTTGGGAAGTTTTTGCTGTTTTCTTTTACTTCATTACACATCACAGATTTATTTTAATGTTTGAAAAATATGATTATATCAATGCTGTCTTTAGAGATAATAAAGCCTAGAGAGATAAGGAGTCCCCTCAAAGTTAGATAATTCCTTGGTGGCAGAGCCAGGATAGGGCTGAGCACATTCCATTACACAAGGTTCTGTAGAGTGATGTCTATAGACATCAGCTTGCACATGTGTAAGGGAGAGTTGTTTACCACTTTTTCTACATGTCTTCAGGGCAGGGACTATATCTTATTAAACTGTATAACCAATGCTCACAGCTGTACTATCACCTAATAGACACTTATGTAATATTACTGAATGAAAGAATAAGTGTAGAGAATATATTCATTCTCTTCGAACACCTTTGAACATTTTTAACCAAAATGTATGTTCTTTTAGATAGGTAGTTTTTTATAAAGGTATTTTTATAAAGGTATAAAGAGAACTAAAAAACTCAGCAAAAAATTTGCACAAATGTTAACTATAGCTTTAATAATAATAATTCCAAACTAAAAATATTCCAAATGTTTACCAAAAGTTGGCTGGATAAACAGATTTTACCTCCACATGATCTGCATCTTAATCAAGAGAGTTGTATTATGGTGGTGCACATTTATTGACACCCACTGAATTCTACTACCTTTAAAAAATGGGGGCACTTCATCCTATGCAATTTCTCAATATAGTTGATTTAAAAAGTAAAAAATGGCCGGGCATGGTGACGCACGCTTGTAATCCTAGGGGGGAGGCTGAGACCGGAGGATCCAGGTTCACTGCCAGCCTAAGCTACTTAGTGAGGTCCTCTGCAACTCAGTGAGACCGTTTCAAAATAAAGAATAAAAAATAGGCCTGGAGTGTAGCTCAAAGGTAGAATGACCCTGGGTTCAATCCCCAGTTCCACAAAAAATTAAAAAAGTAAAAAATGATCCGGGCATGGTGGCGCACGCTTGTAATCCCAGTACTTTGGGAGGCAGAGACCAGAGGATCCGGGTTCGCGGCCAGCCTCAGCTGTCTGTATCTCTCTCTCTCCCTGTCTCTCTCTCTCTCTCTACTTAGTGAGGCCCTCCGCAACTTCGTGAGACCCGGTTTCAAAATAAAGTATAAAAAATAGGGCCGGGGGTGTAGCACAGAGGTAGAAAGCCCCTGCGTTCAATCCCCAGTACCACAAAAAAAAAAAGAAAAAAGTAAAAAATGTACTTTTCCAAATCTAATTTTAACAAGTGTAAAATTACAGGGAGCAATTGATGTTTATCTATTAATATCTTATTCTGTAGTGAGGTGTGTGAAATCTCTTAACTCAAGCCAAGGAAGAAAAAATCTTTCCCAAATCTTCTTTTAAATAAGCTTAGTTACACATAAAAAGCACATCAACTGATACATATAAATGAGATATTGATGTAATGTCTATTTTAAAATATTACTCATTAAATCATATGCATGGCATTCTTTCTAGTGTGTTCTAGCTTTGATGATATGCTTAGCTGCTAAACACAGGTAAAAACAGTCACCCTTTCCTTATCTAGGAAATGATTATCTGAAACCTCAAAGATTCCTATTCCTCTTTTTTTTTTTTTTACTGCAAGCCCATTATCTACACCATGCATTGCATGCATTGTCCCACAGGTTTCCTTGCAGAGTGAATACAGCGCTTTTCACTTGGATAATGTTAAGCCTTCAGGATTGGAAGGCACGGAAGAAGCTAATACACACACATATATTGTTTTATATATGTGTGTGTGTGTATATATATGTATACATATGTGTATATATATATGATTCTCTTTATATATATTCTTTTCTAAACTCTCTCCAGTTTCTAAAAGTGAATCTTAAAATGTATTTATCAATTATACTTAACAGAGCATATAAACTAAGAATTGACAACTTGGATGGGATGACCCATTTTGACCCATTTTGAAAAATGTTATGTGAATGACAAACTCCTCCAGAGACATTAGAAGATACCATCTTTCTTCTTTTTTAAATGTGAATGTCGAAGGTTAACTATATCTAGTTGCCTCTGTAAAAATTTAAAGCTCTATTACTCATACTTATAACCATGCCTTTAAAAATAAAATCTATTCTTATTTCCTGACTCTTACTGTATCTTCTGGATAATGAACATTAGAACTTGATCACTTGTTTTGTATGTGAATGCTTTCTCTTAATTGTAAAGCAAAGAACCAAGCAAAACTAAATTACCTAGTGTGGATTTAAATCCACCCTTCTCCAAGGAATAAGGAGTTACTATGAAGCATTTTGTTTGTTCTGAAAGGGCACTGAACTTTTAATACGTGGATTAAATTTATAAATTAAGGAGCAACAACAGCAGGCTTTGAATGATTCTGAAACTCGGTAGGTTTGCTGGGCCTGATAGCAGATTTGGGACATTATCTGTAATATATAGAGCAGATTAAGCAATTTTCCTCAGTAATACCTGGCTTTGCCTCCTGGGTACAAATGGGTTTGTGGTTGAAGCAAGGCCAATTGAAAGAGGTAAAGTCAGCAGCATTCATCTTTTTCACTGCCTCAATTCCCTCCACTGCTGAGTGCCTGCAACACACCTCACACTGTGAGGCCTCGGACACGACAGTGAACAGGACGTGATTTCTACCCTCAAGGCCTCTGATGAACTCACAACCTGTGCTGGAGAAAAGATATGTCTACAATCCTCGATGTGATCAATGTGATGCTAACATAAACAGTTAGAGGCACAGAGGAGGATATATTTTATTTGAGAAAGACCTCATAGAGCCTTGAAAAGATGAGATGGTATTCACCTGTTCAGTTCCTTTACTTACTCATTCAACAAATAATGTCAAACTCCCACTCTGTGACTGCTCCCGTATTTGGCACTGGTCTTACATCTGTGATCAACTGAGCATCACTGTGAAATAAGTCAGACTTGGGAGAAAAAATACTGCACAATTTCACATGTGCAAGTTACGAAAATAAAAATAAAAAAGAGTTGACTACACAGAGGTAGAGAGTAAAATGATGGTTAGCCTGGGAAGGGGATAGGGAATAAAAAGATATAAGTCAAAGGATACTAAATTATAGAATGTAGGATACATAAATGTAGAGCTTTAATGTACAACATGAGAACTATGGTTAATAATATTGTATTAGACTCAGGATTTTTTGCTAAAAAAGTAGATGGTAGGTGCTCATTCCACTCCTCCCTGTGCCAGGGTAACCATATGAGATGATGGTTGTCAACTACTCAACTATAATTATTTCACTACATATAAATGCATCAAGCCATCATATTGTGCTCTTTAAAAATGTACAATAAATAAATTAAGGAGAAGAAACACACTCTTCCTTCCTCTTTTGGTTTACAATCACACAGATAGCTGGATAGGTGGGCACTGTGGTATGGACTATGTACGAAAGGGACAGGGTGTAATGAGAGTCTACAAAGACCGAGTTTGGGGGGCAGGGGTGGCTGTGAGAAGCAGGTCAGGGAAGGCTTTCCAAGGAAGTGACTTGGGTAAATTGGACTTAAGTTAGGCAATGGCTGGGGGCGGGCAAGAGTACACCAGGCACAGGGAGAACTTTCCTGGTAAATAAAATAGATATACTTTTCTCTTTCTTAAGTTCACATAGTTTTGTGCTGAATTTGTATAACAATCCATAAAAATATTAGTTTACTTAGCTGGGCATAGTGGCACACACCTGTAATCTCAATACTTGGGAGGCTGAGACAGGAGGATCACAGGTTCAAGGCCAGTCTTGATAACTTTGTGAGACCCTGTTTCAAAATAGAAAATAAAAAGGGTTGGTGATGTAGCTCAGAGGTAGAGTACCCCTAGGTTCAGTTTTCTGCACCACATACACACAAAATAACAGTTTAGTTTACATAGTGAGTTAATTAATGCAAAACAGTCATATATCCATTGTAATATCTCATCCTCAAAATAGCTGAGATGAAGCCAGGCATGATGGCACACACCTGCAATCCCAGCTTCTTGGGAGGCTGAGACAGGAAGATCACACATTTGAGGCCAGCTTGGGCAATTTAGTTAGACCCTGTCTCAAAATAAGAAAATAAAAAGGGCTGGGGATATAGCTTAGTGGTAGAGCACCCCTGGGTATAATCCCTCGTACCAAAAAAGAAAGCTAAGATTAATATGATTTCATGAATGTGTAAATAGAAACCGAGTTTGGTTATATAATTTGCCCAAAAGCCAACAGGTGGCAAAATGAGAAATAGAACCAAGGTTTTCTTGGTTTAATTTCTCTCCTCTCCTGAATGTTTTCTTTTTTTTTTTTTATTGGTGCATTGTAATCATACATCTTGATGGGTTTCAGGGTGGTAGAAGTATACATGCACATGTCGGTGTTTTCTAACATGGATGAGTAAAGACCGGGTTCAGAAGGATACAGCAGTCACATATTAATGAGGAGGGCATTTCTAATCTGGTGACTGGGAAGATATACTCAGTTCTCTTATAATTATTCAGAGACCAGCTTGTGAATTTTCTTTAACTCCAGGCATGATTTAGCCAAATAGATCGAATAATAGAGGACTTATCTCTCCTTTACTCTATTTTCAAGACAAAAAGGCACTAGATAGAACCCTTGCACATTAGTTGTTCTCTGATTATGCTGACACAGAGCACTTGTGTTCTGCAAACTGACTAGAGTGTTATACTGCCCAAAACAGTAATGACAGTCTTTTTCTAATTCTTAAAAAGATTAATTTCATTAAAGAAGTTATTTCTTATTTGTGAAAGTTTTACAGGTATAAGTTTTCAAGTTTTTGTTTTTGTTTTTTGTATTGGGTATTGAACCCAGGGGCATTCTACCTCTGAGCCACATCCCCAGCCCTTTTGAAACAGGGTCTCACTAGGTTGCTGAGAGCCTTGCTAAATTGCTGACGCTGGCCTCAAACCTGTGATCCTCCTGTCTCAGCCTCCCAAGCATTGTGTACCACCATGCCCTGCTCCAATTTCGGTTTGCTTCAACATTTTCTATACACTCTTGACTCCAACTACAACTTATCTGATAATAAATGTTAATGTATGGCAAAAATGAATGAATAAAGACAAATAAGAAAGGAGCATTAATATTAACAGTTTAGGAACACTTGATTAGTTCTAAAACTGCTTTTTTCCCTTTTACACGCAAGACTGCTTCTGGTTATGATTTTATATTGCATATTAATAAGAGTTAAATTTCCTGTTGGGAAAATTGCTCCCTGTTCTTATTAAAATATTTTTTCATATCATAGTAGTTTTGAAAGGATGTAAATAAAAGACCAGGAGAAGGAACATTATTTCAGGAACTTCAGTATCTGTATCCTCGAACCATAGTATTTATGCATTAAAGTAGGATAGTCCTACAACATTAGCAAATATCATAGGCACGTTTAGAATGCCTTAGAGAAATAATGTAAATTGTTTTTATTACTTATTGCTGTCCCATAACACATTATCCTAAAATTTGGCTGCATAAAACAAAAGCCAATTTATTATTGTAATGGATTCAGGGGATTTGGGAGCTGACCAAGGAAAAAGTTATGACCACGAGGTATCAATACCCTATCCATGATTTACTGGACTATATTTTCACAGGTTTGCATATGGGGAGTCTTACCAGAGAGTACTGTGGCTACGACGAAGAGGACAGCATAAGAACATCCAGAGGAAGGGCAGGGGGATAGGAGCAGAGACTTCTGTGTCTAGGGTGTCTAAGAGGCTTTGTGCAGCCACATGGCAGGAAGTCTTTGGGTTAGAAAGTTTGAAAAGGAGCAGCAGCTTGTGTTCTTTTAAGTAAATTCCTTATTTTATCTATGGCTGCCAGATATTTGATGAGGTTTCTCAAGGTATGCTAAACAGCTAGGCTCTAAATGGCTACAATTCTGTGTGTCTAAGCTATTTTTAAAAAAATTGTATGCACACACTTTTTACTTTGGCACCAATGGGTTTTTGAGCTAACAGGTCTCAGACAGTAGTGAAGAATAAATAAGAAGAATAAATAACATGGGCACCAACATATTCTGAGGCCATCTTCAGGAGTCATTCATACAGCATTTATGCCCACAGTTCTGTGGGGTCTCATCTGGATTAAGGCTCACATGGTTAGAGATGGGTAGATGGCTCAACTGGAGTCCTGAATCTGGATCCTCAGTTCTAGCAGTCAGTCTGATTCTTCAGTTTTTCTCTACATGACACATCCTGGGACTAGAATGTGTGAGGTTTCTTCAGCTACACATCTGGTGCTTGGACTTGGATGGCTTAAGCAAAAAAGGGCTAGCCAAACATCTCCCTCTCACACACAAATGCTTACACTAAAAGCAGGTCAGGGTGTCAGCTCATATTCAAGTAGACCAGGGCGTGGGAGGAGTGAAGACTATTATTGTGATTCATTGATGTGGGAACATTTGGAATCTACTGCCACAGAAATAAATTTCTTCATGTTATGATAACATACTTCCTGAAATTTAATGACATTTATTTATTTAATACTTTGTATTTTTCCCTCTCTTAATTAGCTGGTTTATATGTGATATTTACTCTAAAAATGCACATGGAGACATACTTATTTTCTACTGAAACAGTATGTCTGAATTTAATCTGAAATTGAACCAGATATATCCATACCAGCATTTGTATAGCTAAGAAAAATATCTGAATATTTAAAGAGCTAGGTATTTTAACTAAGGTTTGTGTTAATTTTCAGTTTTATATTTTTAATGACTGATTACCTTCAAAGAATAGGGAAGAGAATGTACTTTGTTAATCACCACAATACCCTCAAAGTTATCTCTATTTATATTTAAAAATTTATTGCTGGCTAAATGAAAATAAAATGGGATTAGAGAAATCATTATGAATTCTTCAGAATAGAAATGATTTGGAATTGAATGTTGGATGTTTACATTGTATTTGGTATCACTATTTCATTGAAGATCTATTTTCAGTATTCTCCTTGAGGTTTCTTATTTTTGTGGATTTATTTAAGCACAAAGCTAATAAATAAAAGAACATTGATATTGAGAATTTTCAGAATTCCTAATAAATTTCTTTCACTTTGATATGCATGAAAATGATTTCCACAATCATAACAGAAAATAATAAATAATCATGAATTACAAGTAAATCCAAGTAAGTTATGGAAAAGTGAAATGAGAATTTTTGTGAATACTTATAACATTTAAATAAACCACTCTAACCAATCTCCCAGATATCCATACATCAATTCACCATCTGTTGTATTTGCACTATGAAAAATATACCAGACAGATGTTTAAAAAGTAGCATTCAAAATAAAGCAAATGTGTTATTTTAAAAAGTGGAATTTAATTAAGAACTTCACCATACATAATGATCAATATCATGTTTTCCTTAACTATTTCCTGTCTACTTTGGGTCAGGGAACTAAAAATCTGCATAAAAAATGGAAGTTAGTGTTGACTATCAGAATAATGGAGAAATCAAAAAAAGACCCTATTCCTTCATATTTAGTTGTCTAGAGATGTGCAGGTGGCATCAGAATCTGAGAAAGTCAATTTATGTGAATATTTAGCAACACATGACCCATGACCTAGACCTTTGGCCATGACTACAAAAAAGTGTGTGTGTGTGTGTGTACGCTCAAAAAACACAAAATAAAGAATAAAAAATAGGGTTGGGGATGTAACTTGGAGGTAAAACACAAAATAAAGAATAAAAAATAGAGCTGGGGATGTAACTTGGAGGTAGAATGCCCCTGGGTTCCATCCAGTACCAAAAAAAAAACAAAACATAATGACCAAAATAAGTATTAAAAATTAAATTAAATTACATGAAAAGAAGTTTTAGTATGGGAGAAACTTGGAGTGACCAATCTAGACTTGATAATATGCTGTATTACTTGCTGACATGAATCTCTGGATATGCTATGGAATTCTTTCAAATTTTACTTTCTCTTTCTAAGGAGGCTAACAATCCCTTACAGAGTTGTGATGAGTATTCACTGAGTAAGGAAAGAAAAAATTCTTTATAAACTCTGAAGCACTAATCAAAATTTCTGGTACAGCGTTCAATTTAAACTTTCATTCAACATATAGAACAGTGTCAATGTTTGTAGCAGAACTGCTAAGAAACTGAGTTTGCATTAGTATGTTAGGAAATATCAGTGTATCAGTCAATTTTCTTCTGTTACCGAAGAGTTTATAGTACTGGTTTCTATTAGGAGAATACCATTTCAAGGCTGAGGGAAATGCCTTTTTACCCCTATAATGTATATAGCTGTTATCTTAATAAAGTTGTTATTGCATTGGGTTATTTGCATTGATTCAGGTTGCCTAGGATTTCCATTATGCAAATTTAGTCCCTATGAGAAATACTTTGTATGGCAATTGCTTTTCAATTTAAAACTTTGTGTCATTTTAATACCCTTCCCCAAACTTCAACTTTTTTCTTTTATTAACTCTATTCATTTGTAGTTTTTTTACTTAATTCAGATTAGAATGACATATGTGAATAGCTTGGATGTTCTTTTGGTCTGGACTAGAGTTCTGTCACCTAATTTATCCAGATATTTAGCAAATTTATTAAAGTTCAGCTTATGAAATTACTTAGCTAATATGTCTTGGTAAAAAAAATAATCAAGTAACTTATTATTGAACTCCTAGTCCAGAAATTTATTTTTCTCTTAGATAAAAGAGAAAAATCATGATGCAATATTTCCTTCCCAAGAGCAAGGAGATACATTTCCTTCTAAACCTCTTTCCAATGACTCTCTAATTGCTTTCTTTTCTTATTAAATAAGGATTAGTAAAAATAATCTCTACTCCTAGATGAAGGAAGGTATTCATTATTGTGAATGAGTCTCAGAATGTGTAGATAGAAGAGTACTCTAGCAATTCAATGGCTTCAGACACATTTTGAACATGAGAACCATTTCCTCCACTGAAATCTTGTACTGAAGAAATGGAAGCAGAGGAATTCTATCAGGGCTTCTTGAGCTTTAATGATATGGCCTGAGAATCTTGTTAAAATGTGATTGTGGTCTGGTGTGGGGCCTAAGCATTTCTAGCAGCTTCCAGTGGTGGCGGCAGCTACAGGCCCACCACATGTGACCATCTAGACTTGGAATGATTGGTTGCAAACTTGGCCGAATATTGGAAACATCTGGGAATTAAAAAAATACTGATGCCCACTTGCTTCCCCTATCTGGACTCGATATAATTGGTATGGATGCATCCTGGATATTAGCATTTTAAAAAGCTCGCCAGATATTCTAATATGCAACCAAGATTGAGAACTACTCTAGTAAAAGTGTGTGTGTGGGAGTGTGTGTGTGTGTTGAACAGATGTCATAGATTCAGTTTATCTTTCCTAGTGTCTTCTATACTATTATAAAAATCATTTAAAAGCAGATTGTAACTGGAATTACTGTTTGGTAAATTTTTATTGAATGTAATATACTATAAATACATTCTAAAACAGATTGTGAGTATAAATTTGTTCTACACTTCATTTGATTTAACAATACACCATAGTTTAACAAGTAGAGGATAGCACCATCATTTTTAATGACTGTGAAATATGGATATTTCAAGTCTTATTTATCAACTATTATAATATTAACCCATTATGTCCCATCATCCAATATATAGAACACCTATAAAAGCCTACACAATTTTATAGAGTACCGATAAAATTGCTCAATTTATGTTTTTATAGGTCCTATATATAGGATGATGGGACATAATGGGTTTAAAAATTCATTATATTATTTTCTTTTAATATTAGAATAAATAGAGTGATGAATGTCCTTCATAAATATTTTTGCACTTCTATTCCCATTTCCTTCAAACAATGGCATATCAAGAGTAGGCTGTTGAAGTTGTCCAACCCTGTGAAGAGTGGTATTTAAATCACAGATATTATTTATAATTGCCTGTGCATGGTGATAATAAAAAGAAAGCTGACTTTATTATTTTTATAAATTCTTGATACATAATGCACTTCCTTATTCCCTAGCCCTGGGCATATTGCTCCTACCATCCTGCCTTTGAATGAATCCTAAACCACCACTAGCTTCTAATGAATTTTCACAATCATGATGTGGAAAGATATGAGATTTTCAAGGAATTTATATATATGTTGTTTTTCAGTTTAAATAATATTGTTTTGTGTTTTATTTATAAACACTACACATAAATTAATATATGCTGACACTGGAATATCTATACAGCCAGAATATTTTCCATCTGAGAATATTTTATGCATATTAATTTATTTAAAACTTATTTTCTGGTATCAGGAGAATCAGTTTTATTTGCATTAATTCACATTTATTCTCATGTATTCTTAATTATATGTGTAATATTTTATTTATATAAAGGTATAATATCAAATATGCAAGTTTAATAGAAATTTATAATCTGGTGTTGCTATTTGGCCTATGCTAGCCTTCTAAAATGAAATCGGGGATGCTGCCGGACATGGTGGCGCACGTTTGTAATCCCAGTACTTTGGGAGGTGGAGACCAGAGGATCCGGGTTCGCGGCCAGCCTCAGCTCTCTCTCTCTCCCTGTCTCTCTCTCTCTCTCTCTCTCTCTCTCTCTCTATTTCTACTTAGTGAGGCCCTCTGCAACTTCATGAGACCCGGTTTCAAAATAAAGTATAAAAAATAA
>PVJS01057318.1:0-12087 GCA_004027185.1 Glis glis | reverse complement strand
TCACTTCTTTCTTCCCCTTCCCCTTCCCTTGTACCCCTTCCCTTGCACCACTGAGGGTTCTCCTTTGTCATTGGAGTCCCTTTTGTGTCCCCACTACTCCCTAAGTTGCGCATATTAATGAAAACATATGTCCCTTCTTTTTTTGTGATTGGCTAATCTCACTTAACATAATGTTCTCCAGATCTTTCCATTTTCTTGCGAATGCTGTTATTTTGTTCTTCTTTATTGCTGAGTAGAATTCCATTGTGTGGTGGACTTGAAATTCTGTGTCACAGTTTGCACCAGGCCTGTCTCTATCAGCCTGTCTTGAACGCTAGGCTGTTCTAAATCAGTGTGACTTATTCCATGTTTGAATTTGGACTTTCCTGTTCAATAATTTAATATTTTTAAATGACACCTTAGGTTTGGTGTTTGTCCCGGGCAAGGGGAGGCAGCTGCCTGCAATCTGCCCTCCATGCTCCCAGTATCTGCTCATTAGCTAGCTGTTGTTGTCATAGCCTCCTCTGAGCCTGGTGTGACCTCGCTCTCCACCCTGCGTGACCCCTCCAGGTAGTTAAATGAGGTTTCACTCTCTCTGTGAATTGAATATGTCATCTCTATGTGAAATGTTCCTCAACCCATCGTGCTGTATTTTGGCAAAATACATACTGTTTTCAGAGAATTTTGAGCCCGCCCATTAAAACTTGTGTTTCTCTTTATTGGAGACAGAATCGTTTTACTGGACAAGCAACTCTCAGCGTACGTACGTTTGCCTTCTGGGAAGGAGTGCCGTCTGGGGGTTTGGCTGTCCATGTCTGTGATGGCGCTTGATAGATTTCCAGACCCATGTGTGGGTCTCTTTTTCTCTTTTTCTTTTTTACCTGTTTGAGACATACTGCCTTCAGAAGTAGAGAGTGACCTTGCACACTGATTAATGCTTTTGTGTTCCTCGGGTTTGAGAAAGTAGTATGTCCCCTGGGTCCCCTCCTTATGTGACATCCTACCCAAAGGGTCAGCATGTTGCTTGTGTCTCTCCTGTCTTCGCTCTTCTCTGTCCACTTTCATCTCACCTGGAGAGCCTCAGTACTGTCACCCAGAAATACCTGTGCTGGTCCCCTCCCCAGTGGCAGCAGCTTCCGTACGCAGGCTTCCTGGCCTTGATGACACCTGTGTCCCGGCTCAGACCTTCAGGCAGGCTGGGCAAAAGAAACATGGTCTTTTAGGAGTTCCTTTAGAAATCACCTTTATTTTGGGATACTTTACATCTTAAAACTGCCACCATTGTAAGTGCAGGGCGTGAAGCATTTTTGAAGATGTGCACCACATCATCCTCTCTTCAGCACCCCGTAAAGAGTTGGGGTCTCCACGTCCCCAGAGTCCCTTTCCGACTCCCAGTCATGCTTATTCTCAAGTTGCCTGCTCACAGGTAAGCAGGCGACCTCAAGCAAGGTGTGCGGGAGCTTCCTCTGTGACCTGCTCCTGGGCTGCTGCTTCTGTTCCTCCTCCTCCTCCTCCTCCTCCTCCTCCTCCTCCTCCTCCTCCTCGATATGAAGGGGTGCCACTCCTCAGGCCAGTGAAGGCTCCTTGTCTCCAAGGAGGTTTTCCCAGCAGGAACAAGTTCCCCACCCAGGAAGTGGGCGCCCTCCTCCCTCACCGCCCTCCTCCCCGCCTCCTGGAAGTGGAAATATCAAGTGATACTTTGCCCTTCCAGGTCCTGGGGATGGGTGTCTGTCCTGGTCTGGGTTCCATGGTCCAGGTGTCCATGGGAGAAAGAGGCGTGACAGTGGCTGGCAGGTGTAGAAGGAGCCAGACCCTGCCCTGGGCCTCTGTCCGCCAGCTGTGCATGTCCCCAGGGCCCCTCGCCCCTCGCAGCCCTCGTCTCTGTACATGGCCCCAGGTGCTCATGTCTCTGTGCTTCTGTGCTTCTGCCTGCCTCGGAGTCTCCACAAACACAGCTCAGTCTCCCTGGAATGTCTGTCCCTCGCCTCTCCCAGGGGACCTGGCTATCAGCTAGACAGCCTTCCCCGCCCGGCATAGAAGCCGTGCTTCTCCACAGTCATCCTGGCTTCCTGTCCTTCGTGTCATCCAACTCCTTGAGTCCTACGCAAAGGGCTCACCATGCTCATAAACCCTGCAGTGCATTGTTGACTCCTGTTTGCATGTCCCTCCCCTTCCGCACATCAAAATTCCTGGCCATCGAGGAATTTGCCTGTCATGCCCTGGACACATTGCTTCATGGACAAATGAGTCAAAGAACCAGAGGTCAGAACGTTATTCTGAAAATGCACCTGCTGCGCTCCCCAGGAGATGCTCAACACCTGGTGCTGTGGGTTCCAGGTCCCTCCCAGCCATCTCCCCACCACCCTCTTCTTGGGTGCTGGAGGATGCACCCCCATGCCAGGGTCTTGCCTCTCTTTGTCCCTTTGTTTTTTTTTGCTCCTTACCTGACTGCCTCAAATTGAGAATCCCTGGGGCTATTAAAATATGAGTTATTCATATAAGAAACTCACTAGCTGAACTCCATAGTGAGGAAGTATGCTTCCTGTTGATAGATAATAAAACAGAGTGGAATAATTTGAATTCTTTACAGTGGGTGTGATTATAAATGATTTCCCTATTTACTCATATAAAAGGCTAAGTGGAAGATGATTAGTGAGTTCTGTTTTTCCTAAGGTGATTTCTTAATCTTCTAAACAAACTCCTGTGCTACAGAGGAGGAGAAGAAAAACCCATTAAAAGTTACTTAAAACCTTTCAGAAGCTGTTCCAAGCCTTTGAGCTGAGGACTCTTCCTGTCCCTGTAGCCTATTGTGGAGCAGGAGAGAAAACAAATTGTCCACAACAGCTGTGCTCTGCTTGGTTAACCTGGGGTCATCGTTGCCAGATGTTGCTCTGACCACAGTCTTGTGCTGCTGACGCTTGCTGTAAACATCATGATGAGTTTTTACACTTAACATATTTATAATTTTCCATCTTTTTTACCATATTACCCCTAAAAATTAGTATTCTTACTGGGTCTAAATCCTTCTAAATCCCATTAGTTAATATTGTTCTGTAATTTGATGATTAAACGATGTTATTTTTTTTTTACCTCCTTTATCCTTAAATCCTTTACCCAATAATCTCCCGTCTATAATTGTGGGCATCTCATGACTTACAATTAATTAATCCTTTGTTGGCCCGTGATTGTTCTACATTGCAATTAGCAGGATGATATATAAAGCCATTTTTAGTTAGATATGTGTATATTCTACACTGAGCTTAGCTTCAAGAGGCCTCTAGGTACCACATTTTAATTATCTCTTACCTTATTTTTTCTGAATAAAGACATTTGGTTCAAAGACCCTCTGTCACCAGAAAGCCAAGGAATGTAATCTGGTCATGTCCTAGAGGGCGCTTTTCCTTGATGGGGCTGTCCTTAGGGTGTCAGGACACTTGTCTTTGGTACCCTAAATAGGAAAATACCCATGCCTAGAGTCCTCCTTTGGGTCAGTGTGATGGGAGGAGAGATGCTATTGTTGTTTCCTGGGTCAGATGTCGATGACAACAAAACACAGGTTCCTGTTTCAGCAAAGCACTTGTCAGCCATGTCTGTCCCACGAACTTCCAGGGAGGAACCCCATGTTCATAGGACGGAGCTGGAACCTTACTGTGTGTTGTTTGCAAAGCACTCCCTCCCCCCACCATGCTCCCTGGCTGCCCCTCCCCTGGCCCCCACCTGGCGGGAGGGGGGTGTGGCTGAGGCGTTGGGGCCACCTTGTGAAAGATGACTGATGACAGGCGCCTCCCCTCCTGAAGACTTGGGGTGCTGGGAGGAGGTGCTGAGAGTGTGGAGGCCACTTCCTCTGGCTCAGGATGAGGGCAAAGTCCTCTGTCTTTTTCTTCCTGGCCTGTTTGTTGACTTGTAATTCAGTCTCTGCGGTTTAGCCCTTGTCTACCTAATCTGGATTTGTACTCTCCTCCCACCCAGGAGTCTGTTGCAGAGGAGAAGCTGTGGGCTTGCACTGGGGGTGGTAGAGCTTGGGGGAGGGGGTTTAATCCCTCTTAGCCTTTGCCTTCTGCCTCCTGTATTTCCTGGCTTCCTGGATCTTTTTGCAAACAGTAGGCTTTCATGAGCCAGTAAATATTAAAAAACAAATCACCATTTACCACAAAAACTGTGGTCATTGTACATTTTCGAGCCCCTCTGTATGTGCCAGGCAGTCTGATCAGCTTGGGATTCTATCAGGGGATGGGGTGGGTGCGAGCAAGCCGACTTCATATTCCGCTCGGGGCGATAAGACAATAGAGAAGTGTGCTATCGTTCAAAATAAAACAATAAAAATCAACTCCGATCTGTCACTATCATTTTATTTAAGAAAAGACCTCCTTTCCTTAAAGTGGGAGGGCCATATCTCTTTTTAATGTTTTAAAAGACTTTTGGTGATTTTGTTCATACTTGAATTCATTCACCACCCATTTCCCATCATCACTTAAAGGCCTGATGTTGCAGGAAGCGCAGAGGAGGAAGGATGGTATTAGAGTCTCAGCATGTGGGGAGGTGGTGACCCAGGGAGGAGGTGCAGAAGGGACCCAGGGACCCAGGGACCCAGGGAAAGGACACGGGCTACACACCTCAGTCCTGGGCAATTCGTGTTGGAAGAAACTGCCCTGCAGGTTCTACAACCACATCAGGAAAAGACCCCTGGTCCAGGAAGGTAACCCAACTTGGTCTCCATGATGTAACCATACACTCGCATAGACTCATACATTTCCCTCAAACTAATCTTCAGAAGGTCAGTTGCCTTTTCTTTGAGTCCTTATCACATTTTTCTTATTACTTATTTAAAAAAAATAAACAAACCTAAACCCTACACCACATTTGCCTAAAGCTTCCATATTGGTTTGGCATGGTTTCAGAAGTTACCTGGCCGAATGAATAAACAGGAAGCAAGGAAACGGAGCATATATTTGGCATTTTCCTGCTGGCATGAACACAATTGTTGGATGTCATTTTAAATAAGCCTTGTAAAGGTCAGTTTAAAAATAGAATAATTGGCTTCATTGTAGAGATCATGAGAGATCATGACTATATAGCTATCAGATAAATTTAAAAAAACAGCCACTGCTAATATTATGTAAGTGGGTATTCGTGGTTTCCGTAGCTGCTTCCTGTGGTTCTTAACAAGTGGCATGTCTTCAGCTCTTCAGGCTGGTATAGCATGACGAAAGTGGATGTTGGTGCTGATGAAGACGCTGATGTTGAAGGTGCATGTGAAAAGTTGATGTATAATAGTTTCACGAGGTAGGATCTTATACAAAAACATTTCTAAGTTAATATCCATATACTGTGATCATTAGCTAGATAGTTAAATTCATAATGTATTTTAAGTAGACACTTGGCTCTTACCTATATCCATAAATGTATATATAGCAGAGGTTGCCAAAACATGAAATTCTCTCACTCTGAAATTCTCAGTACCTCCAGGGTCACTGCACTCATGGGGACAAAAAGCATTTCCATCCATGTGCATGGGTGGGAGTGGCCATGATGAAAGATGTTCATAGTGGGCTGTTCACAGAAGCCTCCGGGAGGCTGAGGAGCGAGGTCAGGTGTGGTGGAAAGAAGGCTCCTGCACAGTGTGTATTTGGTACACCATGCCCAAGATGTTTCTTAATGGGCATTTGCCCAAACAAGGACCTTTGTTCATGATTTGTGTGTACTAGATTCAAAGTGCACTTGGCCAGAGTTAGAGGGTTTCAGGAGTTGGGCTTGTAATGTCTTAAGCTCAGGGGACACTAGCTTCTCACGGGGGTGCTGAGTTCTGCTATAGTTAGAGCATCAAGTTGGATGTGTCATGGCGTAATGACATGAAACCTGAATTGACCCAAGTCAGAGACTCCATGTTGGGATTAGACGGCCATGCTCCTGGGGTCGGGGAGGGCGGCAGGGATGCTCTGTGTAACCTTCCTGGGTGGAATGTTGAACAGAGGGTTGGTCCCTGGAGCTTTTAGGATCAACTGTGGTCTAGGGGTTCTCTGAGAACTCACCCTTCCAGAAAACCAGTCAAGGGTTAACGTGGGTTGGGGGTGAGGTAGTAGTCTACAGACCTCCTTCCTAGCAGCATCCCCCACCCCTCCTGCTGAAGGGTTCTGCAGGGTTTGGGGTGGCAGACAAGTCTTTGAGAGGTTACTCTGGTGAAAAGCAAGTAGCATTGGAGAGCGAGCATCCTTTGGGGCCATCTATATAAATCGGAACCAAAATAATCCTGATATTAATTGGTCATTAAAGAAATAAATGTTGCTTTGGTTATAAATACAAATCTTAGAAATAAATAGGGAATCTCCTCCTGAGATTTCTTCTTCATGGCTTTCTTTTTATATACTATTATGTTTGTCATGTCCTAGACCTTCCAAGATCCAGAATTGAATTATTTAATTTTCTCAGACGGTCACGTCATTTCATTTTCCAAATAAATGTAATTATTTTCTTGCCATTGCTTTTGTATTTAATTTCAAAGTTTTCTCTGATTTGCTGTAAATCATCCCTTACAAATGCAGAGGGAAGGCTAGCAGGCTTTCTCTTCTAATGTTGGCAATTATAAGTGTAATTGTAAAATTTATTCCAAATGTTATTTACCTTAATAACCAGCTAGCTGCCATCGAGTGCCTGGTAGTTTTCATTATCCTGTGTTTGGGCTCATTGTGAAATCATCAAATGCCAAGTCTTTTATGAACTGGATGCTGACTGGGGATCTTGTCCTTTTCACTTATATTGCAATGTTTACCATCCGTGCCTATGACATTTTCTCCTTCCTTCAGTCAATTTGGTAGCAGCCACATTCTTCTTCTGGAGCAAAACTCCATTTCGTCCCCAGATTGCAAACAGGGATGTCCTTCCCATGCCTATGTTACAGATACCTGTCAGAAATTCTTAAAATCAGTTAAACGGACCCATGGTCATATGCAGAGTGGAAACACATAGTCCTTTATTTCATCCTGGCTTATGTCTTTCTATGAACTCTTGTTTTGGTTGAAATTAATCTGTCATTTCTGTTATTACATCTGAAAATAACAATGATTATGGGTGCTTTCCAAATAACTTGCAATTTTTTTGAACTGTATGCAAGAAGGGGGATATGAAAGGTATGTTTTATTTCTTTTAGCATTACCCAGAAAAATGAACTTGCAGCCCGGTTCCAGGAGAAGTCCATTTACATTAATTTACATTACCTTTTTCGGATTCTCACCTGTGATTGTAGCACACTTCAGAGGCACTCAGCCTGAAAGAGACTTAGCATCCTGGTGTTACAGAATAGCCTGCGACTGCACCTCCCTTGGAGGTCACAACTTCTATTAAAAGGAAAAAGGAAAAGCTCTGTATTTGGTAAGTACTTTGCAGAGCAGTTCAACAGCCTTGCTGAGAAACCTTCTGTGGCGGGGGCACCCACGTTCTTGGTTAACCAAGATAGTTAGGTGTGGTTAGTGAACGTGTGGAACAGATGTGGGTTGTCTTAGCGGTTGGCTGAGTGTCTCTTGGCTTTGCCTAACTCATTCATTCAACCTGTGATTGTGGAGCACCCAATCTATCCATTCCATAATCCTTCACTGAGAATGCTGGGGGGACCCTGCATGGCTGGATGAGACCCCTTTTCTCCAGGTGTACGTGGTCCATTGAAGAGGGTGCGGGTCAGTCCACTCAGGCTGTGATGGCGAAGCGGATGGGAGGTGTGGCAATCCATGTCCCCGAGGGTAATAGCACCAGTGAGGACTCTATTGATTGCAAGGATGTGTGGCCTCGGTGGTGTGTGTGGGGGGCTGGCTAGGCAAGTCTGAAATCTGCAGGCGGCTCATCAGGAAAGGCAGGCTGGGAGCTCTGGGGCAGGAACTGGTGCTGCCGTCCTCTTCCTTGGAGTTCTCCTCCTCGTCACCTCTGGTCTTCACACCTTTCCAGGGACTGTGGTGGCCCATCTGGGGATCCGGGACAGTGTTCTTATGGCCAGTCAGCAAGCAGACTCGACTGTTCATTCCTGCGAGTCCCCTCCATAGCAACAGCTGTACTGGTTGATTAGTGGCGGGTGTTTTACCCCAGCCAGGCTGACCCCAAAATGTGACTTCCCAGGAGGCTACATATACCCTTGGGCGCGTGTCTCAGCATGCTGCGTTAGGGGACGGGAGACAGAGGCGCAGATGAGGAAGCTGGAAGTTGGCAGAGGCGTCCGGAGCAGCAGGCCCGGCTGTGGATGGTCTTGTGTATTAGGGATTGACGCTAGGACTAGGGCTTGGGGTCCCAGCCCCCAAAAGTGTTCAGTGGGGAACTTGAGGGACTTGTTTGCACTGATAGGGCCGCATCAATAGGGAGCCCCTCAGGCTATGGGGGAAGTGGGTGCCTGCTCCTTCCCTGAGAGAGCCCTCCTCCTCTGCGCCCCATGGGAGCATTGAAGAGCTGTGGTCACATGTCCCAGTGCAGGGGACCCTGAGCGAAGTGGGTGGAGACCATGGGGGGTCAGGAGGCAGAGGGACCTTCTGATTAGGAATCAGATGCACCTCTGTGGTAGGTGACCTGGGTCCGGGAGGAGTCCCAGCCCTGGGACTCAGGAGATAATGTGGAGGGCACAAGGGACATGTGGGAGGAGGGCATGTGGGCTGAGAGGGCGAGGGAGGCTCCTGTGTGTGCACGGGGCCGTTCCCAGCAGTGGCTTTCCGAGCCCACAGTGGCCTCACTGGGTTTCCTGGATCTGTGAACACCACGGCCTGCCCTACCCCAGCCTTTCTGATGACTGCACTTTCTAGTGGGGATGCATAGGCCCCTTGATGCTTAGCTTGCTGTCCATGTGCCCGGGACCTCCTTCTCTTCCTTCGTCATCAGCAACAAAGAACCATAGAAAACACAGGACACCATCCGCTTTGGCTGTTCATTCCACAGATCTTTACCTGCCCTGCCTGGTGGCAGGTCTCAGTAATCCTTAGTATCACCCGGCTGTAATCCAGGGCTGGTTCCTAGGAGCCTGAGAAGGACTGGGCGACTGTGGGTGACTGTGGGGCTCACATGCTGTGTGGCCGGGGATGGGCACATTTTGAGACGGTTCTTTGAAGGGAGCTTGCACTCTGGTAGACTCCCTTTCTAGTGCTCCCTGTCCTCCCTAGCTGGCTCAGCACAGCACCTCTCCTCCCCTGCTCTTTCAGTGCTCCTGGGTACCCACGTGGCTGCCTTCCACTTTTCTGCTCTCTCTGCCCCGATCTCCTCCTCCCAGGCACTTCTCACTTCTTTCTCCTGGGACATCAGACAACTGGCGATTTTGAGGTCCTCATCCAGATACCAGGAGAGAACCTTCCCCAGCGAGGGGAGCGGGCTGGACAAAGCATGGCAGACAAGGGGCCTGGTGGCACAGGAGAGATGGTGCCCAGAGCCGGAGTCCTCAGTAGTGATGGTCAGCCTTCCCCAACCAACCTTTCATTCGCACAAGAAAAGCTCATCTGACCTAAGCTTTTATTTCTCCATTTTGACAACATTTATATAAAAAATTTCTGTCCGACATTTCTGAGTACATTTAAAAAATATTAATTTAGATGTTCACGGTTTACATCCCTGGATACACTGTTTTTGTTGAGATGCAGATTGTTGAAAACTACAGAAAAGTGTGAGCGAGTCTAGGGGGTGGGAGGTGAGTGGCGTTTTGGGATGGCGACTGGTGTTGGGGACATAGGAATGGCTGTCCTTTGTGGTTCCTTGAATCCTGCCTGTCTGGGTCCAGTTGCATCTTGGTGATCCAGCAGGGCATGGATGGTAGCTTGCTCAGAGCATTCCAGAGCTCCAGGCAGGGGATTGGAACTCTTCATTAAATCAGTAATCTCAGGGATGCTTCAAGGTAGCCCAAGGCATCCTGATGTTTCCCAGGTGCGCGTCTGTTGCTGGTGGAGACCACTGTGTGGGTCAGTCACTGGCTGCAGCTCGGGGACAGACAGCGGCTCAGAGTCAGTGAGAGCCAGGGACAGGGCATGCTCCTTTCCCCCCTACTTTATTTTTTCCATTGTGCTAAAATCCATGTAACGTAAAATTTCACTGTTGTAGCCATCGTAACACAAATTGTTCGGTGGCGCAGGTCTCTGCCTCTGTCCTCACGTGGTGCTCTTCCTGTACATCTGTGCCCCAGTCTCTCTCTCCTTTCTCTGGTAAAGATGCTTGCCTTTAGATTTAGGTCCTGCCCTAAGGCTAATTTGATTTTATCTGCAAAGACTCTATTTTTGGATAAGTTTATATGCACAGGTCTCTGTGTGTCATAGTTGTGTTTGTGGTTTTATAACAGAATACTCAAGACTGGGTAATTTATAATGAACAGAGATTTCCAAATTCAAGGAGCCGACCTCTGGTGAGGGCTTGCTTATTGTGTGTGTCATCACAGGACCGAAAGTAGGAGTTTGAGTCCTTGCCGTCTTATAATGACACAGATCCTGCCTAGGAAGGTGGATCCCTCATGACCTAATCGCCTCTTTTTATTTTTGTACTGGGGTTTGAACCCAGGTGCATTCTACCTCCAAGCTACACCCTTAGCATTTCTCATTTTTAAAATTTTGAAGCAAGGTCTAGCTAAGTTGCTGAGGCTCTCGCCAAGTTGCTGAGGCTATCCTCGAACCTGTGACCCTCCTGTCTCAGCCTCCCAAGTATTGGGCTTATGGGCGTGCACCACCACGCCCAGCTGGCCCAATCGCCTCTCAAGGATACATCCTGTTAATAATAGTGACTGCATTTTGATATGAACTTTGGAGCGGACCATGACACCATCGCGCAGGGGATAGGACTGGATCATGTTTTTATGGGTGCAGCTCTGTTCACTGAAGGAAGAGATGGGCATGAGCTCAGAGAGGCTGGGGTGCAGAGGGGCAGGAGTGGCAGGGCCAGGGTCAGGCCGGTGGGGGGAGTCCGGAAGGCGAGCCCCTCTTTCTTTCCTCTACCCCAAGGGCCTTTCCTTGCTCTACATCTCTGCCTGCTGTGTCTGCACACCCTGGCTGTCCTCTCTGATGGGCTGGTTGAGGGGTGAAACGTTGGGTCAGAGCGTGGGGGCAGCGTGGTGGTCATCGTGGTGGAGGAGGCGACCAGTCTCGCTTTGATGGAGCGGCCTGGAGGCCTCGCTGCCTCCCTGCCGCGTTCTTCCTCTCTCGTCCGCCATGTGTCTCTTCTTCCATCCATTTCTGTTCCCGAAAGGCTCTGTTTTGCTGGATGATTCAGACCATGAATAAAACACAAGCATAATGTGTTACCTTCTCCACTCGCTGTTTTCCAACCTGCTCTGCGGCGGTTCAGGCCCTTCAGATGCTGTGGAATTGGACCATTTTCCTGTCTGTCAACTTCTGAATTGCAAGCCTTTCTTTAGAACATCTTTGTCATTTGGAAGTCATGCTCTGCCTCCTGGAAGCTGTCTAGACAGGGAACCAATTTTCACCAAATGGGAGGCTGTGGAGTCCTGTTTGCAGAATCACTCCCCCCTTCAGAGCTCTTTATCTACATGACTAAGCTGGTATAAAGTGAAAAAAAAAAGGAAGAAGAGTTCAGTACTTTAATTCAAATTTGTTCTTACTAGACTGTGGCAATACCCTGGCTTCACCTGACTTAATTCTCGAGGACTGAATTGCAGAAGGTTAAGGAGCTAGCGGGTTCCCAGCAAGGGGATCAGTCCTCTTATCCTCTGATTGGCTCTTTTACCCCTTTCTCTTCTCTGACCTCTATTTTTGGCTGCACAATCCTTGCTCCTGTAATCTGCACGGCATCTGTACACTGCTGGGCCACTATCCCTCTGTCCTGTCTTGCTGAGTCCTTCTCTCCTGACCCTTCTCTGTTGTTACAGTTCATTCTATCCCTGAACACATTCCCTTCTGGTCCCTCTGTGCCTGGCATTGGAAACAAGACGATGGCCCAGGGGCAGGCCTCGGTGGCAATGCATTGGAGTATGGATTGCTCACTTAGCCCAGGCTAGACCCAGAGGAAGTGGTCATTGAGCAAGAGTGGGCTAGCCCTTGCATCTGCTTGCCTGGGACTTGCAGGGCTAAGAACTACTGTGCCAGGGGGACCTATTTGTGACACAGCCCTAATGACTGGGAAGCCAGTGTGTGTGTGTGTGTGTGTGTGTGTGTG
>PVJS01057317.1:0-12086 GCA_004027185.1 Glis glis | reverse complement strand
AAACAGAGTTTTGCTAAGTTGCTGAGGGTCTAAGTTGCTGAGACTAGCCTCAAACCTGTGATCCTCCTGTCTCAGCCTCCAAAGTACTAGAATTACAGGCATGTGCCACCACACCTAGCAAGTTTAGGAGTTCCTTTGTGTGTGTGTGTGTGTGTGTGTGTGTGTGTGTGTGTGTGGTACTGGGGATTGAACCCAGAGACATTCTACCTCCGAGCTACATCCCCAGCCCTTTACTTTTTATTTTGAAAGTGTCTCACTAAGTTGCTGAGAGCCTTGCTAAGTTGCTGAGGCCGGTCTCAAACCTGTGATCCTCCTGTCTCAGCCTCCCAAGTACTGGGATTACAGGCATATGCCACCACACCTGGTTGGGGAGGAGGGGTTCTTGATCCTCATAAAACTTCTTCATCTGGAAAATGAGGGGGTTGAACTAGAAATCATTAACATCTCTTTCTGCTCAAAATCTCACCTCCTTGTTCTCTCTTCTACTTAAGATCCATTCCTTTGCTATCTCAGTGTGATGTCTACAACCCAGTTACACTATGGTAGTGGGATGGGTTGCCAAGAAACCACAGGAGACTACCACAGATGGGGTATGAGATATAGCGTTTATTGAAAAATGCATACAGGGGAGGTCCTGTGGCCACAGGCTATGCAGGTGCTTCTCCAGGAAGTCCAGTGGGTACAGGCTGGACAGACGCACCTCTGCCCCAAGCAGCGTCTCCAGTGACTTTCCAGAGAATAGTGCCTCCTGTCCCTCACAACATTGTTTCCAGGAACAGCTGCCTGGAGGAGCACTTCCCTCTCCGTGCTGCTCTGATCCATACAAGTTGCCACAGGGACAGGGGTTTATAAGTTAGGCTACAGAAGCAGTGACATCCTTAATTTGCTTAGTTTGCTATGTTCCTTGTATGCCCAGCATACATGCAAGAAAGCCAGTGTCCTTCAAGATAATATGTATTTGGCCAGGTGTGGTGGCGCACGCTTGTAATCTCAGTACTTGGGAGGCTGAGACAGGAGGATCACAGGTTCACGGCCAGCCTCCACAACTTAGTGAGGCCCTCTGCAACTTAGTGAGACCCTGTTTCAAAATAAAAAATAAAACAGGGCTGGGGGTGTAGCTCAGAGTTAGAATACCCCTGGATTCAATCCCCAGCACCACACACACACACACACACAAATGTATTTGCACATTGTGGCTCAGGCTTGCTCTCATTGTTCGCTTAACTTGGCTAGGTTTTGGGGGAACAGAAAGGAGCATTCAGGGACATAATATTTTACTGTCCCTCTTTTCTCTAAGGACAACACACAAATTGAAGGGTGAAGCAAATGTTTTGCTTGCTATATAACACTGTCAAACTAATTAAAAATATTATTTATAATGGTCCTAACATCTTAGGGCTGAATCCTGGACTGCAAATGTTGATTGGAAATCAGAGGATTGGTTCGTTGAGTTAACCACCTGTGTTTTAGTCAGTAAAATCTAGACAGAAAGAAAAGGTACAAGAAATTATGTTTTTGCTTTTAACCTCAACTTGTTTTTCTGTGGGCAAAATAAAAGCAAATTTCCTCAACTGTCCTTCCTTCCCTTAAATGGGTATGTCCTCTCTGCTGGTGTTGCTTTAATTTCAGTAGTAGTAGGAGTTTTTCCCAAAATGTTAATTGGGTTCACCTACTTATAATCACCATTTTGTTGGGTTTGGCCCAATACCAGCAATGTATAGCTAGATGGACACAGAACCACTGAAGTGAAAATATCCAATTTATAGGAATACTTCAGTCACTTGCCATAGTGGAACTGGGGAATATTTCACAGGTCTGTTGCCACTTAAAAACTGGATGTGACCACAGGCCTAAAGCAAAGGATGTGAGCAACTGCCCATTTTATCTTAAGATGCATGTCATCTGTGTTTGCTGATTTGAATATTCAATGAGTTGTTTATGAGCAGAGGACCAGTGCTGAGAGCTGCTGTTCATTTCAAGTATGGCCATTTGGGTTGGTATCTCTTTTGTCTGGTCTTCCTATTTACACACAAAAAAATTGTGGATTAGGGTTCCTTGCAAGATTATGAAATGATGTACCAGCACCTATAATAACTGAAGTTAAAATGGAACTTCAGGACTAGAAGAAAGCAGACCTTTGGTTTTGGTCTGAAATACAGTGATGAAGGGTGGAGGTGGGGTGAGGGGCCAATAGAATGAAGTATGGACTGATCTTTCAGTTGCTTTCAAACACACATTTCAGAAATATGCTGAGCGCCAGTCCAGCAAACCCAAGATACGGGATGGAATGGAGCTCGTTCCTCAGCCGAATGATCTCACATCCATCTGCCAGTGCCACTGGAAAAGGCCTTCGAGAGAAGAGCTGTAGGGCAGCCCAGGTTCACGCTCCAGTGTATGCCCGCTACATCTTCAAGGGGAGACTTGAGATGGACACTAAGTTGTGAAGAAAAGTACAGAAGACTACCCAGTCAACCATTTCTCTTGGTGGCTTTATATCATGTGGATAGATAGAGCAATATTTGAGCAAGTGATACCAGGTATCTTTGTATATTCATTTCTTTTGAGTAAAAACTGCTATTATCAGCATCACAGTTTTCTCTCAAAAGAATGTTTGCAGATCATAGCAGAGAGGGAGACTTGCCAAAATCTAAGTCCCCCTCTGTGAATCTGTTGGCTTTTATCTAGCCTTGTTTGCTTTCTCTCTTCTGCTTCCAATTATGAAGAGAAAATATTTGTGCAGGATTTTTTTTTCTTGGATTTTGTTTCCTCCTCAGTGAGTAACTTCTCCTTTTGCAAGCTGCTTTTGGCATTCAGTAGTAGCTGCCTCTGCTTCTTACCTTGGAAGGTTTGATGAGAATAATGAAGGAACATAAAAGTTGACTTGTGTTGCTAAGGGCAGTGTGGAGACTGTAAAGAGAATTTTTTTTAAGCATGACTTGTATCTTTTTGGGTAAATTTCATCAAGGCCTGAGACAAAATGGAGAAATTGTGCCTTAAACTGGTAATTCCCAGTCTGTCTGGGTTGTACACTCCTCAAGGACGACACAGTTATTAATGGAGATGACGGCATCCTATGAGTATCTTCATTATCTCTACATTAACTAGATAAAAAATATCTGTGATCAAGTGAGGATCTTGAATTCTTTTTAACCTTTAACAAGGATCATTGAAAACATTAAAAACCCAAGAGCTGCGTGCACGTATGTTAACACCAAACCGATACTCATTGTGATGTGAGACTACAATGCACCGATAAAAACATAAAAAAAAGAAAACATTAAAAACCTCGATACGCGTCAGAAAACCTAGTATCCTGGGATTTACTAGTAAGTCAACACCAGAGGCAGGTTCTCATTCCTCACTCCATGGCTCATTCCTCTGTTTCAATGGGTTTCATTGCTAAGATAAAAACTTTGGAAATTTCTTATGCCTTTTACAATAGTGGTAACTTAGTGTGACCGGTTTCAAAATAAAAAATAAAAAGGGTCGGGGATGTCACTCAGAAGTAGAATGCCCCTAGGTTCAATCCCCAGTACCACAAAAAAAAAAAAAAAAAAAAAAACAGGAGCTAACCACATGCTCAATGTAAAAATAAAAAATACTCACTCCCCTAATTGAAATATTTACTTAGTCTGGTCAACAATATAACCATTTGGTCATATTCAGACTTTCTTTTCTTTTCCTTTATTTTTTTTTATACTAAGGATTGAACCCAGGGGCATTCTACCTCAGAGATAGACCCCCAGCCCTATTTTAACTTTTATTTTTCAAACAGGGTCTTGCTAAGTTGTTGAGGCTGTCCTGAACCCTGCGATCCTCCTGTCTCAGCCTCCCAAATACTGGGATTACAGGCGTGCGCCACCACGCTGGCTCTTACTCTTCTTCTTCAAGCATGGCAGCTTTCAGGGAATGGAACAGGAAAGATATGCTTGAGAAATAGAGAGGAGCCCCTCAAGAGACTACATGGGGAGAGCAGCTTTTAATCTAAATAAGCCTCCATCTCGCCAATTTGGCCACAGCCTTTAAAAAGAGTTAATTTTACATGGTTTTCTAGTTGGTTTACTTAAATATAACTTAGTAAAAATGGGATTACTAAAATCCTGATTCTCTCCTTTTCAGTTCACACATCACCCACATTGTTCATGAGTCATTTTTTTAATGCTGCAATTTTCATTTAAAATATCTGATTTTTAAAGCAAGGCTATGCAAGCAGGTATAATGGTTGACTTTGTGTAAATATGGTATCAATATGTTCATTGCTGCATTAGTAAACACCCTAAGTAGCCATCATTAATGAATTGACTAATTAGATATTGATATGTCAAGGAATCAAACAATACCATTAAAAAGAATGAAGAGGCTCTAACTATGCTGTCATGAAAGATTTCCATTGTAGTGTTCGGTGAAAATCAAAGAACATATATAACATAAAACCACTGATATAAAAACCAAAATGGTTGAAAGTTTGGAAGGAGACCAAATATCTGAGAAAGGAATGGAAAGCAGGGAATTTTTACTGTTGCTTTACATTTTTTATAATATCTAAATTGTTTTTACTATAAGTATGAATCAAATTGTAAAATAAAGAAAAATGTCAACCTGGGAGAAGAAAAACAAATGCACAAAAGGCATAAAAAGGGAAAGAAAATGTTTTTAAATCTGTGTCTAGAATATTATGTTATAGGCTATATTGCATATACTTTTTAAATAAAGTAAATTTTCATATAAATTTTTGAAAAAGAAATGTTTTTAAGAGATTGTCATCACCTTAAACTGAGTTGATCTAGTTTTAATTTTAGTATGTCTTTATGAATAAAGGAACCCAAACTTCTTTCACCACCACTCCATCCCTAATGGGCAAAAATATAATATTAGAGAAAAACTATGTGAGTTTGTGACACCATTATTTTCAGTTGATGGCAAAATACAATGGTAGGCAGAGAGCAAATGGTCCCCTGGCATAATAAGGCCAGGGTCAGAACTATAAAAGTTCTTGTTTGGAAGGTGGTGGGGGGGTATGTCTGACTTCAAAGAGTTGAGAAAATGGAACCCTAGAGTAAAAATTCCTCTTTTTTGCACAGAGGTACAGATGACCCTTTCCCAGCCACTGCTGTCCCCACCACATTTCCACCTCTTGTCCAGCCATCCCAGATACAGAGCTCAAAGTTAAGTCCCTTCTAAGCCAAGTCTTCTCTGTGGAGTTGTGTGGAGGAACAAACCACTAACTTCAAGCTGCAACCTTACATGGCAACGCTTCTTAGACAGAAGGAAAGTAAGAGGCTGGGGTTCTTTATTCTCTAGGAAGAAATAGCAAGTCCTGGAAGTGGGCAGGGGTCAGGTGGTTGGGGGAGGTGAGTGGAGGTGGCATACATAGAAGGAGACATGATATCCAGAAGTGAGGGGAGGAAAGAGGGAGAGCTAATGAAAAGGGCCTCTGCAACTTACAAGATCCTGTTTCAAAATAAAAGGTAAAATAGGGCTGGGGGTATAGCTTGGAGGTAGAACACCTCTGGGTTCAATCCCCAGTACCACAATAGAAAGAAAAAAAAACAGGGTACATATAGGGTGAGGTCTGGGAGGGAGCACAGAGCTCCATGCCCTCTCCTTGGGGAGTCAGGACTTGTCACCCTCCCAGCACATCAATGTCTCCGCCCACCAGCAAGCTCCATTGGGCTTTGGTGTCCAGAATTGAGGTGGGGATCTCGTTACATGAGCACAAATGATTACGTCATTGCCCATATGATTGAACTCGATCTCCAGCCCCTCTCCCTCCATGTGTGAACTGTTTAAAGTCCCAACCCTCTAATCATGTGCTTGGCCTTTCTGGTGAACCATCTCTTATTCTGAAACTATCTAGGGGCCCACCACACGTACTTCATTAGCATAACACAAACACTCTTATCGTTTAGGAAATTCTAAGCATTTTTGAAGCTCTGTGCTAAGAATCAGAGACAAACACCAGATACATACTTTATAACACCACAACACCCCTGAGGGCTTGGGAACTGAGGTCAGCCTGAACCAGGAGGCTCCATGTAAGAATATGAGGTGGCAATATCACCCCCACTTTGGAAGCTTTGGAACAAATACCTGAGCCTTTCAGTAAAGATATGTACTAACTAAGCCAGCAGGCATGGTGGCAAATGCCTGTAATCCCAGTACTTGGGAGTCTGAGACAAAAGGATTGCAGGTTTAAGGACAACATTAACAATGTAGTGAGACTCTCAGCAATCTAGTAAGACCCTGTTTCAAAAAAAAAAAGTGCTGGGGGTGTAGCTCAGAAGCAGAAGCCCCTGGGTTCAATCCCCAGTACCACACAATAAATAAATAAATTAAAAAAATAAAAAATAAATGAAAATAAAAAGATATGCATTAACTAAATCCCATCTAATTTAGTATAGGACTTGTAGTGGAGGAATGTTTTAAATACAGAATAAGGCTCCTTCCATGGCTTCCAAGTGTTCTTTGTCACTTTTATTCTAAACTAGTGGACAGCAAGAAGTACTGAGCTTCAGGTGACAATAAGCCAGCTGGAGAAACATGGAAACTTTCCCTTCCATGCCTCACCTCATCCTCTCAACTTTTGTCTACAAAGAGTAATGAGAACCCCCTGCCACTACTGGCACTACTAGTGCCACTAGCACTACAGCCATGAAACACAAAAGGAAGCAACCTGCCACTAGGTGGTGTCTAATAAAATCTCCCCAGGAAAACAGCTAGCCTTTTGCCCCGTGTTTTTATCATTTACCATTGGGGTGATTCGCCAAGTGACTCCCTGATTTGGAAGAGTGTGGGGTGACATGGAGACCTATACAGGGAAGAACATTAAAATAAGGTTCTGTTCTTGTTGCTATGATAAAAGTACTGTTCCTTCAGTTGATAAAATTAATGGGTGGCCACAGATTTGGAGACCTCTGCTGGGTCCAACAGACCAGAGTAATATAGAGTTTAATAGCAAGAACTGAGCTTTGGCTGGTTGCAGAAGGCCCTGTAGCCAATTGACTGATGGAGTTATAAATAATCAGCCAGTTAAGCTGTAACCAACTGACTGACTGATTAGGCTGTAGCCAATCAAGTTGTTTTCTAGGCCTCGTTTCTGTTTGCCTGTACATGCTGTTGGGCCACAGTGTTGGTTGAAGTTCTCAGAATCTATTTTTAGTTCTGGGAGCTGCTTGATTCTCAAAGTCTTTGTTTTGCTTTGCTCATATTCTACTAAATTTGTCGGTCTACAGAATTTCCTTTTAACAGTTTTTCCATAGTCGTCAGGATCCAAATCAGGCTCCAGTGGTCTCCAGGAGCATCAGGCAAGGTCCCTGCTGAGCCCACGGTCCCCACTGTTTTTCTTGCTGCATCTGGGGATTATGGGTAAATTCTCTCTGATTTCAAGTCTCCTTGGATTTGCGTTTTGAGCTATCAGAGCTTTGTGTGTGTGTGTATGTGTGTGTGTGTGTGTGTGTGTGTGTGTGTGTGTGTGTGTATGTGTGTGTGTCACTGGGGATTGAACCCAGGGACATTCTACCTCCGAGCTACACCACCAGCCCTATTTTTTTTATTCTTTATTTTGAAACAGGGTCTCACTAAGTTCCAGAGGCCTCACTAAGTAGCTGAGGCTGACCGAGAACCCAGATCCTCCGGTCTCAGCCTCCCAAGTACTGGGATTATAAGCGTGTGCCACCACGCCCGGCTATCAGAGCCTTTTTGAAGAAACTTCACTGTTTGTTTTCTGCAGTGCTGGTGATCAAATCCAACACTCAAACAAGCCGGGCAAGCATTTTACCACTGAGCTACACCCCCAGCCTGTTTGAACAAATTTTTTGATCCAGACTGAGTTTGAAAGTGGTGACAAAAACAGGACAGGGTTATGTAGGGAAGTCTCAGCTGTATAACATGGTCAGACAAACTGAACTAGGTTCAGTAGGAACAGACGGGCCCTCAGAGACCTTAGAGAGGCCTTACTTTCTCAGATTTGAAAGAAATGAATGGACCCTTACAAGAATATATGATGGATTGTAACAAGATCTGTCTGCATGTGATGAAATCTCCTTGCCTGGGATAGGAGTTAATCTTCAGAGGACTGACAACAGTTGAGTCCTTTCGGAGGTTCTTTTAAGTAAACGGAAGGGAGCTCCGAAAGCCTTACATTTTCCTGTTTTCCAAATGCCTTCAAATTAAAACAATCAATATACTAAAGTGACATATTTTGGAGTGGTATTTCTGAACTCCTTCAGTAGGTATTGATGCCCTAGAGCCCACTCCTACCAGGTTTCCAGAGGATTTTTTCCTCCCAGCCTCACATTTAGAAACATCACATGGGTACATGAGTACCTTAAAATTGCTGGTGGTGAGCCGGGCGTGGTGGCGCACACTTGTAATCCCAGTACTTTGGGAGGCGGAGACCGGAGGATCTGGGTTCTCGGTTGCAAAGCCCCTTTATTAAAGCAAAAGAGAAATCCTTAATAAGAGTTATGTGTGAGGAGGGTAGATTTCTGTGTGAAGAATTAGTGAAGGTGCCTCTAACCCCAGCCTCTTCTACCTGCTAAACCTCAGTAGGAGGACAGATGCCTGCTAGGTGGCCCTGTGACTTCCTTGGGCCACGGCACAACTCATGCTTTGATCCATACCCACCCCTCACATGTGACTTTGTGGTTTTCTACATGAGATCTATTCCACAATTATAAAAGACTCCATGCTCACATCCAGGGGCAGTCTTGTCCATTGTCCAGGTTTGTTCCAGTGCCAAGGTGGAAGCAGAAAGAAATGGCAGACAACTGTGACTCTTGCCCCTCTGCAGTATAAATATTTCCCCTTCTGTCATACCAGTTCATTTTGTTTCTTATTTCTTGGGTTACATAGTTTATGAAGAGAAATCCTTGCCTTCTAACTAAAAAGCAGGAATATTAATATTATGCAATATATTGTACAATGGTTATGAAAAGAGGAAGAGAATGAGCAGACAGAGGAATGGAGAAAAGATTTCTATGCTGAACTGCCCCTAGATTTCAGCAGATGCACATAAATGAATAAGAACAACTGAAGGTTTCGTCTCTTAATATCCCTGTGACTACTTCAAAGAAAGATACAGATTAAAGATGGCAGCATAGAGGGAGTTGGAATGTCTCAGGTGCTCCAAGACTTGGAACTCAACCAGTGGGAAGACTGCTTCTTGTCAAGGGAAGAAAAGCAGTCAGAACTCAACAGAAGGATGGCAATCGAAACGTGGTGGATTTGGACGCAGCACAGAGAGCAGAGGACTGAAAATGGCTCCACGTGTCTCACTTGGTGAGCAGAGATCAGAGACAGAATCATTTTGCTGAGCCCACATGGGGCTGGCAGCTGCCAGGACTGGTGGCTCCCAGAGACCAGCTCCAGGAAAGAAGAAGCAGAATCCTGTCCAGCCAGTGACTGCAGAAAACTATCAACAAAAGCAACCGCTCTCCTCTCTACTCTGGAATATCTCAAGACTCAACTACCCAGATGTCCCAGCAAAACCCTGTGGCTGCAGCTGAACTCATCTCTGCCTGCAGGGACCCAAGCAGTGCTCCTCAAGATTGAATTAACAAACCATCCGGGCGGGAGCCTGCCCTACATGGCCACAGGGACTTGTGTGGCAATGAACAGAACCGAGGGGTCTGTGAGTTGGCAAATCACCCCTGCAAAGGTGGGGGTGGGCGCTACAGTTGGACACAGCAGAAACGTGATTTAGACAGCTCCTAGGGACATTCAGTCTGGAGGGACCTAGAGTCGGCAGTTCGCTGTACCCCTTAAGGTCTCCAGCAATCACCAGAGGACTACCAGCCATGGTATCTGTGGGGCAAAATATCTCAGCCAATTGTGCTGCAGGCTCAGAAGGATATAAACTCATGCCCGGCAGTGTTTGGACACTACAAGCACCAAGGCTAGAGGCCAACAAGGCCTCACATGATCACAGCCGCCCAGAGCAGCAGCAGTATCCCTGGGGATAAATAATGGTCTACAGGCTCAGAATGGTACAATCTCTCCCTGCTAACACTTGGGCCCTGAAAGCAGGGAGGCCAGGGGTCAGCAGGGGTTCACAGGGGTTCATAGCTACAGGATGGGAACTCAACACTCTCTCCCTTAGCAGAGTTTGTGCCTAGCATGCATGCATACCAGTGACGGACAACTCCACATGATCACAACCAGGAGATCAGTGGTGGTGTCCCTGAGCCATCAAAGCTCAGTCAGCAAATAAACAAGGATATTTGTCACTACATCAAATAGAAAACAGAACTCAAAATGATAGGAAACAAAAATCATATCTCAATAATAACATTGAATGTCAAAGGACTCAACTCAAGCTGGGCAGGGTGGCACACGCTTGTAATCCCAGTACTTGGGAGGCTGAGACCAGAGGATCCGAGTTCGCGGCCATCCTCAGCTACTTAGTGAGGCCCTCCACAACTTAGTGAGACCCTGTTTCAAAATAAAGAATAAAAAATAGGGCTGGGGGTGTAGCTTGGAGGTAGAATGCCCTGGGTTCAATTCCCAGTACCGCAGAAAAAAAAAGAACTCAACTCCCCAATTAAAAGACATAAGCCAGGCGTGGTGGCACAAGCTTGTAATCCCAGGACTTGGGAGGTGGAGACCGGAGGATCCGGGTTTGCGGCCAGCCTCAGCTACTTAGTGAGGCCCTCCGCAACTTTGTGAGACCCAGTTTCAAAATAAAGTATAAAAAATAGGGCCAGGGTTGTAGCTCGGAGGTAGAATGCCCCTGGGTTCAATCCCTGGTACTGCAAAAAAAAAAAAAAACATAGACTGCCAATGTGGATTAAAAAGCATAACCCAACTATATGCTGCTTACAAGAAACTCACCTTCTAGCCAAAGATACTTATACGCTAAAGGTGAAAAGATGGAAAAAGTTATACCATGCAAACGGAGATCGAAAACAAACAGGGGCAGCAACGCTTATATCTGACAAAACAGACTTTAAGCTAAAACACATCAGAAGAGACAAAGCGGGACACTTCTTACTAATAAAAGGAACAATCCAACAAGAAGATATAATGATAGTAAACATGTATGTCCCAAGTGTGGGCACACCCACATTCATAAAACAAAGTCTTCAGGACATCAGATCCCAAATAGACCCAAACACAATAATATTGGGAGATTTCGACACACTACTCATTCCACTAGATTGATCCTCCAGACAAAAGATGAATAAAGATTCTTCAGACCTAAAGAAAACTATAGAATGAATGGATCTAATAGACACATATAGATTATTTCAACCAGCAACACCTGAATACACATTCTTCTCAGTTGCCCATGGAACATTCTCCAAAATAGACCACATCCTGGGTCAGAAAGCAAGCACCAGCAAATTCAAAAGATGTGATATAATTCCCTGCATCCTCTCAGATCAAACAGAATGAAACTGGAAATTAACAACAGGAAGACAAAAAGTAATCACATAAGTACATGGGAACTGAATGATATACTTCTGAACAAGGACTGGATCAGAAAAGAAATAAGGGGAGAAATAAAAAATTCCTGGAATTAAATGAAAATAGAGACACAATATGCCAAAATCTATGGGATACTTTGAAGGCTGTGTTAAGAGGAAAATTTATAGCACCGAGTCCCCACATTAAAAAAATGGAAAGCCTCCAAATAAACAACCTAATGACATACCTCAGGATCTTGAAAAACAAAAAGAGTCAAATCCCAAAGCCAGTAGAAGGCAGGAGATAACTAAAATCAGAGTAGAAATTAATGAAATAGAGAATAAAAAATACAAAGAATCAACAAAACAAGAAGCTGGTTCTTTGAAAAGATTAATAAGATTGACAAATCACTAGCTAACCTAACCAAAAGAAGGATAGAATCAACTCAAAATACCAAAATCAGAAGTGAAAAAGGGGACATCAAGCCGGACGTGGTGGTGCATGCTTGTAATCCCAGTACTTTGGGAGGCGGAGACCGGAGGATCCAGGTTTGCGGCCAGCCTCAGCTCTCTCTCTCTCTCTCTCTCTCTCTCTCTCTCTCTACCTAGTGAGGCCCTCCACAACTTCGTGAGACCCGGTTTCAAAATAAAGTATAAAAAAATAGGGCCGGGTGTGTAGTG
>PVJS01057316.1:0-12088 GCA_004027185.1 Glis glis | reverse complement strand
ATAGCACATGATGTACATACACAAACCTATAAGACTCAATCACTATCCGGAGCATGAAAGGGAGGGAAGGGGGAGGGAATAGGGTGGGATTGGAGGGAGGGCTAAATGTGCAATGTGTGCATGTATGATGTTCATACCCTGACATATATCAAAATGTATAATTACAATGCACCAATAAATGAACATAAAAAAAAGAAAGAAGAAGTATCTCAAACTTTACATCTCAAGGAACTAGAAAAAAAAAGAACAGTCAAAATTGAGTAGAAGGAAATAATAAACAAATATCAGAGCATAAATATGATTATATATACACCAAACATGAGAATACCTAATACATGAAACACATATAGGCTGAACTACAGAGAAAGTAGATAGCAACACAATAATAATAAGTGATTTTATTATTAGCTCATTTACAATAATGGATAAAATATCCACACAGAAGAAAAGCAAGGAAGATGAAAAAACCATGTGGAAATGAAATAATGAAATAAAGACTAGAAAACATAACAGGAAAAGAAATCAATGAAACTAAGAGTTGGTTTTTGAAAAGATAAACAAAACTGACACATTTCAGCTAGACCAACTAAGAAAAAAAGGGAACAGTCTCAATAAATAATATTCAGAAATGAAAGAGGAGGCATTACAAGTGATGCCACAGAAATTAAAAGAATTATATGAGAACTATGAACAATTATAGGCCAACAAATTACATAACCTATAGGAAATGGATAAATTCATAGAAGCATACAATTTCTCAAGAATAGAGAGCTCAGAAATAAGCTCATGCATATATGGTTAGATTAATCATTATTCTCCAAAGACATAGAACCAATTAGATAGAAAGATGATAGATGATAGATGATAGATAGATAGATAGATAGATAGATGATTATAGATAGATAGACAGAGATAGGTAGACAGATTCATTATGAGGGATTGGATCCCTTGATTATGGAGGCTGAGAAGGGATTAGGATGATATATTAAAAGTGCTGCAAGAGAAAAACCTGACAAATGAGAATATTATATCCAGAAGTAATGTCCTGCAGGAACAAAGGACAGGTCATCAGTCTGCAATCTTAAGGCCCACAAAAGACAGTGGGTATAGTCCCAATCCAAACCTGAAGGTCTTGAAAACCAAGGGAGCCAATGGTGGGATTCTTAGTCTAAGTCCTAAACCCCAAGAACCAGAAGTGCCAGTGTCCCAGGGGAGGAGAAGATGGGCCTTTCAGTTTAAGCAGAAAGCAAATTTTCCCTTCTTCCATCTTTTTGTTCTATTCAGGCCCTTAAAGTGTTGGATGATTGGTAAGGGTGATCTTTACTCAGTCTACCAATGCAAATGCGATTCTCTTCTGAAAACACTCTTGCAGACACATCCAGAAATTATGTTTTACCCACTATCTGGGCATTCCTTATCCCAGTCAAGTTGGTGGCATGTGAAAATTACCTTCAATAAAGGTGCCAAGAATACTCAGTAGGGGAGAGATTAGTCTCTTCAACAAATAATGTTGAGAAAACTGGATATCCACGTGCAAAAGAATGAAATTGAACCCTTATCTTATGTCACACAAAGAAAGCAACTCAAAATAAATTAAAGACTCAAATGTAGAACCAGAAACCAGAAACATCCTAGAAGAAAACTTACAGGAAACTACTCATAACATTGGTTTTGGCTAAGATTTCTTGGATACGCCATCAACGACACAAGCACCAGAAACCAAAGCAGACGAGTGGGTCTACACCGCATTAAAAAGCTTCTTCACAGCACAAGAAACAATCCACAGTGTAAAAGGCAACCTATGGAGTGAGAGGAAATATTTGCAAATCATATATCTGATAAGAGGTTAATATCAACATAAAGAAATTCTGTAATGGTTTCCATTTACAATGTCCCCCTAGCCTTCACAGAAACAAGGCAGCAATGTTGGAAGCAGGGCTTGATTGCTGAGGAGGGGTCCCTGGGAGTGTAGCCTTGGAGATTATATAAAGTCCTTCCTCCCCAGCTCTCTCTCTCTCTCTTGCTTCTGGGCTCCATGATGTGAGAGCAGAGCCCTTGTGCTCTCCGTTTCACACAGCCATGCCCTGAGCTCCACAGATGCAGCCCAACATGGACTGAACCCTGAAATCTTCAAAACTGTGAGCAAATAAACCTTCCTTCCTCTAAGTTGTGTGGTCAGTGGTTTTGGATGACAGCAGTGAGATGTTGACTGAGACAAATGCCTACCATTTCAAAGTTCAAAAACAAATAACCTGATTTTAAAATCGGCTAAGGACTCGAATAGACATTTCTCCAAAGAAGATGTACAAATGACCTATAGGTATATGAAAAGTTGCTCAACATCACTAATTATCTGGGGGAAGCAAATCAAAATTAAAATGAAGTATCACTTCACATCTATTAGGATGGCCACTACAAAAAAAAAAAAGAAAAAGAAAACTAGGGCATAACAAATATTTGTGAGGAGGTGGATAAACAAACCCATGAGTATAACTGGTGGCAAAGTAAAATGGTTTAAGCCTTTACATAAAACAGTATGGAGATCCCTAGAGAAATTAAAGATAGTGCTACCATATGATCTAGCAATCCCACTTCTGGGTATTTATTCGAAAGAATTGAAGTCAGTATCTCAAAGAAATGTTTACATTTCCTTGTTCATTGCAGCATTATTGGCAATAGCCAAGAGGTGTGTATAATATAAATGTCCATCAATGGATGAATGGATAAAGAAAATGGGGTATACACAACAGAATATTATTAAGCCAGAAAAAATAGATCCTGTCATATGCTACAACATGGATGACATAATGCTAAGTGGGTAAGCTCGTCACACAAAGACAGATATTGCATAATCCCTTTTATATAAAGTAGTCAACCTCATAGATACAGAACGTAGAATGGTGGTTGCTAGGGGTTGAGTGGGAGTGGGAATGGGGAGTATCTGTTCAATAAGTACAAAGCTTCAGTAATGTAAGATCAAAAAGTTCAAGAGTTCTGTTGTACGACGTGCTTATAAACTGAAGATACTGTAATGTACACTTAATTTTTAAAGAGGGTAGATCTCATGATATGTGCTTTTTACAAAAAAAATTAAAAATAAAAAGTAATTGAGCTGGGTGTGGTGGCGCACGCTTGTAATCCCAGTACTTTGGGAGGCGGAGACCGGAGGATCCAGGTTCGCGACCAGCCTCAGCTCTCTCTCTCTCTCTCTCTCTCTCCCTGTCTCTTTCTCTCCCTCTACTTAGTGAGGCCCTCCACAACTTTGTGAGACCCGGTTTCAAAATAAAGTATAAAAAATAGGGCCGGGGGCGTAGCCCAGAGGTAGAATGCCCCTGGGTTCAATCCCCGGTACCACAAAAAAAAAGTAATTGAAAAGTCTAGATAATTTTAATGACTTTTGGGGGGTACTGGGGATTGAGCCTAGGGGCATTTTACCTCTGAGCTAAACCCCCAGCCCTAGTTTTCATTTTGAAACAGGGTCCCACTAAGTTGTGGGGGGCGTCACTAAGTTGCTTAGGCTGGCCTCAAACCTGCAATCCTCCTGTCCCAGCCTCCCAAGAACTGAGATTACAAGCATGCATCACCATGCCCAGATTTTAATAATTTTTAAAAAGTTAAATTTCTGCACAGTACTTTGTTTCTAAACTATGTAAAATTCAAATAAACCTCTACTCAGTCAAAAATAGACATTTATTTTTATTAGACAAGTGTTTATCACTTATAACTTTATTAACAAATGATTATCACTTTTACTTGCATAGTATTATAAACATATTTTATTGCTCACATGGACAGTTAAGAAAAAAATTAATATCAAGTCTTTATTAATCCCAGGCAACTTTCTCTGAGAGAAAATTGATAAGATGGAGAATGTGGATAAGAAGTCTGCTCTGGAGTCAGACAAACTGGGGTTTAACTTAAACAGCTGTGGATATGGATCAAGTTACCCAACCTCTCCAAACTTTCCCCTCACCTATAAAATTGGCATGACACTGGTACCTAAGCAGAGTTTATTGTGAGGTTTATATTGTGTACCTTTCACACAATAAGAACCTAATATTTCATTATTAAAAAAATAAAACCTGGGCTCTAATATTGTGGCATCATAGTATATAGTGAAGGTCAAGAACTTAAATAGATACATAACAATCTCAGGGCAAAAGTGCTGTAACAGACATAAAAATGAATCACTATGAAGCCGGGCGTGGTGGCGCACACTTGTAATCCCAGTACTTGGGAGGCGGAGACTGGAGGATCCGGGTTCGCGGCCAGCCTCAGCTACTTAGTGAGGCCCTCCGCCACTTCGTGAGACTCGGTTTCAAAGTAAAGTATAAAAAAATAGGGCTGGGGGTGTAGCTCGGAGGTAGAACGCTCCTGGGTTCAATTCCCGGTACCACACACAAAAAATTAATCACTATGAGGCACAGGTGAGGTATTAATTTATGTTGTCAAAGGGCCAGGAGGGCTTCATGGAGGAGGTGCCATTTGAGTTCACTTGACCAAGTAAAAAAGGAAGGGCATCCTAGGCAGAGGAAAGAGCACAAGACAAGGCAGAGAGTCATGAAGCAGAAGAAAGTGCAACCACGTAAGGTTGAGAACCCAGACCACAAGAAGAAGAATAGGTTTTCTGAACTTTGGGAGGGATTGACTCCTCTTAATTCCCTGGAGGATCGTGGAATTGCAGAGTCTGGGTGTTTATTTTCCTTTAGCCTGAGGACAAATCTACACAGGATGAATTGGCCAGGAAAAGAAGGGTGGAAAGCACTGTGGAAGAACTAAGACAATGGGTACCACCCAATCTGTTTGCTTCTCACAACAGTTGAGTCAGTCAAAACCCAATCAAATTTGGTTTTTGACTCATTTGACTTCTCATCCAAGCGTCCCACATCCGAATTACGCAGCACCATTCACCAAGTCAGACAAGGCACAGGCCAAGAAAAGAGGCCACACGATCATTATTTATCTTGAAGTTGCTCATTGACTAATTCACTTATTCAGAGAACATCTTATTTGTTGCACCAGCCCTCTCTATTTATTTGTTCAGCCTATTTCTCCAGAAAGTCAGGGGTTGACTTGTCCACACACCATGGTTCAATTTTGTTTTACAGTGCCTAGCTGAGATCTATTCTCTGTGTGTATATGCAAATGTGCACTCAAAACTTCCTCCAGGTGGAAATGGGTATATTTACAGTGAAAGTCGGAGCTTTTCTCTCTCTGCAGTGCAGGAGAGTACGCGGTCTTTGAGAGGTGTGGAGAATCAAGCCCAACATATGCACTAGCTGAAGCATACAGACGACCTAAGAAAAGTTGCAAATGAAAGAAGGGATGGGGACTCAGCCAGTTTTGCACATTTGCTCAATGTTATTGAAGACCATGTTCTAGCCTGCCTATTGCTAAACATCCCTCTTACGCTATGTTTTCTAATTATTTTATTAATAATCCATTTATCCTTATGTTTTCTAATTATTTTATCAATAATCCATTTATCCCTTACTAGCTTATTCCACTATGACCAGGAAAATACTTTATTTATTTATTTATTTATTTATTTATGGTATAGTGGATTGAATCCATTGGGTACTCTACCTCTGAGCTACATCCCCAGCCCCCTTTTTTGTCAAAATTTTATTTATTTTTAATATTACTTTTATTGGTGCATTATAATCATACATCATAATGAAGTTCAGTGTGATAGAGACATACATGCACGGAGAAAGTGGTGAGCTTCCCCCGGATCCCACCCTACTCCCCTTCCCCATACACAATATTGGGATTGGCCTTGATAATTCGGTATATGTACATAGTGTCAATGGAAGTGTGTCCCTCACCAAGTCTTCCTCTCCCCACCCACATCCTTCCTCTAGACCCCCTCCATCCCTCCACTGGGGTTTCTCCTCCTTTATCTAGAGTCCCTCTTGGACCAATTTCTCCCTAACTTCCACATATGAGGGAAAACATATTTTCCTTCATATTTTTTGTGACTGGCTAATCTCATTTAGCATAATTTTCTTTAGTTCCATCCATTTTCCAATTAATATTTTTTATTTGAGGCAGGCTCTTGCTAAGATGCCCAAGATGGCCTCAAACTTGTAATCTTCCTACTTCCAGCCTTCAGAGTTGCTAGCATTACAGATGTGCACCACCATGCCTGACTATAATTTTAACTCTTACATTTAGGTCTTTGATCCATCTTAATTTTAGCATATGGCTATCCAGTTGCCTTGGCAACATTTGTTGCAAAGACTATTCTTTGCCCCACTAAGTTTCTTGGCACCCTTTTTCAAAATCAATTGATCTTAAATATATGGGTTTATTTTGGTGCTCTCAATTTTTATTACATTGATCTATACGTCCATTCTAAACACACAACAGTGATTACTGTGGCTTTGTAAAAGGTTTAGAAATTCCACTTCCTCCTTGCACAGAGCCTCAAGGTTAACCAGATAAGAAAGCCCAGTCCCCCCATAGGTCTTTCCTGAGACACACACACACACACACACACACACACACACACACAACACACCACTGAGTATTATCAGGGGATGTATCTATATCTGTCTATCTATCTATCTATCTATCCTGATAATGTGCAGAGTATATATATACTACAGGTATATATACCTGTAATATATATAATGTGCAGAGTATATATATACTATATGTATATACCTGTTATGTGTGTGTGTGTATATATATATATATATATATACACACACGCACAGTATATATATACCTGTAATATATATAATGTGCAGAGTATATATATATATATATATATATATATATACCCTGATATATACTGCATGTATATATATATCCTGATAATGCGCAGAGTACTACATAAGCACCTGTCTTTCTACATTTCCAAGGCTGTGTCAGAGCTTTTCAAAGCCCCCTATACATATATTATTCCCTAAGCTGTTCCTTTTAAGCTTTGGTTAGCCTGTTGCCTGTTGTCCAAATGTTACCCATTGCCCCATTAGCCATGATTGCCTATGATTGTTTCTGATAAATGCCCTGAGAAAAAGGGCAAACTCTGTGTCAGGTCAAATAAAGAGAGCCTTGAAGAAGGGCTTCCATGGAACCACCACGCATACAAAATGGTACTTCTCTGGAAAAATGACTTTATGGAAGCTCCAATCCCATTCTGTCCCCCCCTCCCCAGTGGCTACCAGACTGCTAGTTTCTGCCATGATTGTAAGCTGTTGGTTTTTAAGGCTATTGCAGGCTGGGTCAGTGGAGGAAGGAAATAGGGAAAATTAAATCACCACAAAGCTCACTTTTCTTATTAGGATTGTGTACATTTTTCTTGAATAAATGTTCCCTAGATTGCTGTAAACCCTTGGGTTTTTTTTTTTTTAGAGTTCTAAAAAGTTGGTTCTGACAATAGTTTTGCAAATGTTCTTATTGCTTTAAAGGAGGAGAGAAGTTTTGGAGGTCCTACCTCTACCATTTTTACTGCCAGTCTTAGCAATATAGTAAGGCCTTGTTTCCAAATAAAAAATAAAATAGGGTTGGGGGTGTATCTCAGAGGTAGAATGTCCCTGGGTTCAATCCCCAGTCACTAACACACACACACACACACACACACACACACACACACAGCTTCGTGGACAACTATCTGTATCACTTCATGATCACATTAAGCGTTCACAGAGATTACCTACCTGTTTCTCTATTAGATACTTAATTCTTTCCTCGCAGTCTCTTCCATCTTCTTTTATGGGATTTAAGACTGAAATAGCTAGATAGGCAATATTATTTTGAGTTTCGAACTCCAAACATTCATTACTGAATGTTTAGTATTTGAAACACTTCTACCTCTTTGATTAGGAAACTCTTCTTGCTTTTTTGTTTTTAAAATCATCATCTGGATTCACTTCAATTAAGTGTGTATTCCTTGGAAATTACCCCAAGATGCTAACAGTGCAAAAGTACTTTAAAAGGAGATGCTGCAACCCCTATTCGGTTTCTCTACGGATTTATTTTGATTCCAGTCAAAGAGACAAGACTAGAAGAACTTGACGGAAATCTATTAACAAATCACTGCCATCATATCTTAAATTTGTATATAGTCCAAACAGTTCTAAAGAAATGGAAGTATAAAACAGGACTGTCCTGCAGAGAAGATTTCCCATGCTGTTCATAAATGAGAAATTTCCCCCTTTAAAAAAAGTCCTATATAGTCAGACCCAGTAACCTTAGGGGATAAATAACCCAAATTTTCCAGATGTTGACATTGAGGCATAGAGAAATTGAGACTAATCTCATTTTTACAAGATAAGTTCATCAGAAAGCAACAGATGAGACATTTCTGTCTGTTTTCTCCAGAGTTCTTATACAACTTCAACTTAAAATTTGCTACAGTTCATACTATTGATAGGAATTAAAGTTAGTCTTCCTCCAAATAAATAAACTTGTTGCTGTGGATGGTGGAAAGAAAAGCGACTTTTGAAAAAAACAGTTCATTTTATCCACTGTGCTTCTGAATTATTGAGTATTCCCAGCCAAGTTAAGTAAATGTCAAGTCTCTCTCGGGGCTTTAGTGATAAAAAGAAATTTCAAAGCCCCAGGTGCTACCACAAGTATTGAAATCTGTTTAGTTTGGATACTACTACTTGCAATAGGAACATGAAAACTCTCCCAGCATAGTCCTTTTCTAAGGATCTCAGATTGAATTAAAACACAATGTAGAGGCATCAGAATTATCTTTTGACATTATGCTATATAAAGCCAAACCTAACTACTGGGTAGGACACCCCTGAAATCTGAGACTTGGATTACGTATATTTCAAGGGAATGAGGGAAAGGTACCAGCAATTGGCCCTCGATTTTTGTGAAGACATCTGCAACATATTTAAAGATCAGCAATAAAACCTACCATGTTTGAGTCCTATCATCTAGAGAACATACACAAATTACAGAAACATCTTCCTTGACTCAGATAGTTTATTAAATAAAGGAAGATATTATGAGTTTGTAATTTAACATGACCAGTACTCCTGGAAATTTTCAAATAATGCCAAGAATCTATAGAATTTAATTATTTAAACAAAATAAGATGCCCCGGGGGGGGAACGTTCCTCCCCATATTGTTAAATCTGTATACTTATGTCTTCTTTTTATAATTTTTTTTTTTTTGCGGTACCGAGGATTGAACACAGGGGCGTTCTACCTCCGCGCTATGCCCCCGGCCCTATTTTTTTATACTTTATTTTGAAACCGGGTCTCATGAAGTTGCGGAGGGCCTCACTAAGTAGAGAGAGAGAGAGAGAGAGAAAGAGAGAAAGAGAGAGAGAGAGACAAGGAGAGACAAGGAGAGAGAGCTGAGGCTGGTCGCGAACCCAGATCCTCCGGTCTCCTCCTCCCAAAGTACTGGGATTACAAGCATGCGCCACCACTCCTGGTCTTTTTATAATTTTTAAATTAATCAACAAATTAAAAATATATATCTTTATAATGCACACCATGATGTTTGATACTGTTTACCTCTGGGATTGAGGACCTAAAGACACAGAGGCACTGAAAGATTCAGACAACTTGATTGAGCCACAGGGGACCAAGGAATTCAATCCAAGGTCCCGATCTTTATTTTCTACAGCCTTTTATACCATTAGTTGCATGTAGGCAGCAAGAAAAGCAAATATAGCAAACAAAGCTCTCATCATTAGTCTTGTTCAAACATAAAAACACATTGTTTTCCTTCCCAGCATTGCTGTTTTCTACTTGCTCAAGCAAATATTCATGTACCCCCAAGACTGTACTCGATCTTACGTAGATGCCTTGGTTCCTATCAACTGCGTCTTGGGTCTACAAGGAAAAAACAGGGTCCTCAACAGAGCTTGTCACGTGATCCTCAGGGCCACCATTGACCCATTTCCTGCGAATGTTCTCAGAAGGCTCAGATCTGATCCAAGTCACTAACTGTGGAAGCCATGTTCTCCGAGACTTCCAGAAAGCAGTTTTCCCACAGATATATGTATGCATAATCAAATCAAGCTACTTAGTATATCCATCACCTCCCACACATCACTTTTTTATAGTGAGAATATTTAATATTTACTCTCTTAGCAATTTTCAAGGATACCATAATTTATCACATCTTGTTTCTTTCCCGGAAATGAACCGAACAAGGAGAATAAAATATGGATATGTGTTGGCTTAGCACTTTGAGACAGCATTGCTGGTTTCCGTTTGACCTCCATCCCAAGGTCAATGGTTCAATGACTTGTCAAGACATTAAATGATTCACACCATAGTCCAGGAAATGAGAACTTTGTCTACTAATTAAAAACCAATCTTTGAATAAATTTAGATCTAAATATCTGGTGTGTGTCCAAGTTGCCTACAGTCTCGGGATTCTAAATAATTATGTATCTCCTCTTAGGGTTCTTCTAATGTCATTGAGAATTTGTTATTTCTGTAGGAAACAAACTGCTTTACATATGGTGAAAGTCATTGGTTAAGTTGTTTGAGTAGCACCAGATAGTACCAACCTATAGTGCTGTGTTTGTCCTGAGCCCTTCTAAATGCAGAATCCAGCTTTTTCTGTGACTCTTTGTAATGAAAACACAACCATAGGCCTGGACTTGCTTTTTCATCCCTCCAGATGAAAAGTATAAGGGGAGCTGGACACAAACCAGCCTCACTTTCTCCCTGAGAGTGTCAAGATATTTCACTGTGAGTCAGAAGCAGAGGCAGGCCTCTGTGCAAGGGACCAATGCCAGCTCTCTGCTCTCTGGCCTGGGGGCACTGTGTTGTCCAGCTTCAGAACCCTCCAGCTGCTAAGCGTGGGATGTAAGGACCTCACTGCTGCTCCTGTCCCTCCCAAATAGATCCACAGGGCTCCCTGAAACATCTGCCCAGCCCAGCACCATTCAGAAATAGTCACAGTTTTAATCTACTCAAGTTTGGAAATGGTTCTGAAGTTATTTGGACCTGGGCAAAGAACTCATTAAATGAAAATCCAAACTGGTACAAATATTGGACCAATTAGAATGATACAAGCAACATACTAAAATGGTTTCAGATTTGAATCCCTTCAGACAGTGAGCATATTTAATCAGTAAAAATATTAAATACTCTCTATCTTTGGAGAATAACAAAGCGGTATCTGTTATTGATCTCTCCTGTGCCCACTTCCACTCCTATCGCTCACAGGCCTTCGAGATGATTGTGTGGTCTCTAGGAAACTATGGAACTGGGTTTTCTTGGCTGACTTAGCCCGCTCCCCAGAACACCAGCCACACCCTGCCACTAACGAGGCACAAGGAGCCCCTATCATTTTTGGCTTTCATAAGCATCCCTTACTGCAAGGCACCAGATTGCAGTTTGTCTTTTGTATTTTCAGAGGCTGAACAAATTCCAGGGCTTAATAGACTTCAGAGGTCAAGAAAAGTCAGGGTCTCAGCCACTGAAAAAGTATCTACTCCAAGAAATCGGACTCTCCTTTGAGGTATAGGCCTGGGAGAGGGATTGCCTCTTTTACCTGACACTTGGAAGGTCTTTTCTTATTTTAATCTGCTTTCCCTGCTATATTCCAGTCTTGGCTTAAAAGGCCAATGACATAGACCAGGTTAATCCTCCAGGTGAAAAGTTTTGTCAAGGAAAAGCCATTCTGATGGCTGAGCCTGTGTATGATTGTGAGGTAGATAAAGGACACCCAAGGGTGGTGCTCTTCAAACTTGGTCGGTACCCAGATTTATTGAGCCACAATATCCTTGGAAGGAGCCCCAGCATTTGTATCTTTTGAAAGTTCCCCTAAACCAGGTGTGGTAGTGCACGCATATAATCCCAGGCTGAAACAGGAGGATCACAGATTTGAGACCAGTCTCAGCAATTTAGCAAGACCTTCATCAACTTAGACCCTGTTTCAAAATAAAAAATAAATGCCGGGCGTGGTGGCGCACGCTTGTAATCCCAGTACTTTGGGAGGCGGAGACCGGAGGATCCGGGTTCGTGGCCAGCCTCAGCTCTCTCTCTCTCTCTCTCTCTCTCCCTGTCTTTCTCTCTCTCTACTTAGTGAGGCCCTCCGCAACTTCATGAGACCCGGTTTCAAAATAAAAGTATAAAAAATAGGGCCGGGGGT
>PVJS01057315.1:0-12088 GCA_004027185.1 Glis glis | reverse complement strand
GTCCTATTTTTTATGCTTTATTTTGAAACCGGGTCTCACGAGGTTGCGGAGGGCCTCACTAAGGAGAGAGAGAGAGAGACACAGAGAGAGACAGAGACAGAGACAGAGCGAGAGCTGAGGCTGGCCGCGAACCCGGATCCTCCGGTCTCAGCCTCCCAAAGTACTGGGATTACAAGCGTGCGCCACCACGCCCGGCTCAAAAGTATCTCTTTAAATGAGATTTTAAAATAATAAGTCCCTGCTTCCAAAAAACAAACAACAACAAAACCAACCAACCAACCAACCAACCAGTAAGCAAAAAAGCAAAAACAAACCTCTGAAAATCCTTCTACAAAAGATGACCTTTTTGTTGATATGAAATTTTACATTATTCAGCTCCAAAACCAAAGGATTTTGAGGTTGAAGAAATCCAGTTACTTTTTGTAGAACTTCAATTATTTTCAGCATCAGGAGAACATGCAGTTGTTACCAGGCGGTAATCCCTTCCTAGAAATAAATTGTTATAGAGCAGTTATCTCTTCTTGATTCTTCTTTTTCCGAGGAAAGATTTCAAACAGAAAGCACAAATGGGGGGTATAAGAGGTTTATTTAGGGAAGTGGGGACACAGCATAAAAGAAGGCCATGATAAAGGGGTTACATTCCAGAGAAAGGGTCAGGTTATGTTTGGAGAAAGGTTCAAAAAGGGCCTCTTCCCCAGGGTGGAAAATGGCAGAGAACAAAGGAGTTATGCTCCAGAGAGAGGGTCTGGAATGGTCAGTTTCCAGTAGTAGGAAATGGCCCTTCACATGGGAAGCTGTATTCAGTCTGGAAACCTTTTCCCCCTACTGCATATGCGTTTGGTGAGGTCACTGTCTCTTTTTGCACCATAACTTAGTGCATCTGTGCTGTCCTCCCCATGTTGGGAATTTTCCCATGGAGGGGTTTAGCTTTTTGATATTCCTGCAGTTTTCTAACTGTGGTTCTCTAACTGCAGCTGGGTGTGGAGTCCCGGATTTCCATCAGGGCTGGCTTAACTTTCCCTCGGTGCATCAGGTCCGTCCCAGCCTCTCCCACCTGCTCGTTTCTAGCTAGCTACCTGACACAGTTACTTAGCCTGACTCTTTCCAATTTGGATATCCGGCTGTTCTAAGTCTCCATTCCCCGCCTTAGTGTTGTGTGATGAGTTAATAAGAAGAAAATATTACTGCATTCGCAGTGTTCATGTCTCTAATGAAGCCCATATTTTAAAGCAGTTATAGAACTTTGCACGGAATCCAGGCTTAAAGTCAAATTAAGTACATAAAAAACTAAGCCAGACAGCAAAGTTTAGTTACCTGAGAAACAACTACTAAATTTATCTCTTCCGTCAGGAACATAAGATAAATACTTCAGGAAACTCACTATGCGTTTGCTTTCAATTTTACTTTAGGCCTTATTAAATAACACCTTCAGCAAGCATTGTGCATGTGTAAATTTAAAGCTCTCCTGATCAGAATGCGCTATGATAACTTGTCTGTGTAAAAAATTTGTCTTTTTGCTACTGAAATGAAGCTTATCTTACTGTCAGTTTCAGTAAAGTGATTTAGGTGGCTGGGCATTGCTGTTCTACTCCATCTTGAGTACAGGTAATCAAAGTCAGGGATGGTAAAGGCAGTCGGCTGCAAGCTGCTCAAGACCTTGCAGGCTGCGCATGTCCCTCCTTACACCAGTGACTTCACTCGGGAGCCGCTGTCCAAGTGGGGTGCCGGGTGGCTTGAGGAATGCTTTCCTTCACCATCGCTCTTCTTGAGATTTCTCTTACTTCTCCTCCTCCCCTCCCTGCTGTGGATATGTTGCCACGGGGATCGCCGTCTACTTCTGCTTCTCTCTTTGTTCTTCCTTCCCTATTCAACCACCTCCGCCTGCCATCACCTTGGTCTGAGCTCCTCAGTGTGATTTTCCACCTGTCTCTTTGGGAGTCTCAAACCCCATTGGTTCTCACTATCACAGCTTCTGTGATGAAATACTGAGGAGAAGAGGAATCTGGTGTCCTTTTGAGACTGGGTGAATCTAATTTTCTCTTCCATACTAAAAAATTGTGTTTCAGTTGGGTGTGGTGGTGTATGCCTGTAATTCCAGCACTTGGGAGGCTGGGACAGAAGGATTGCAGGTTCAAGGCCAGCCTCAACTACACACACACACACACACACACACACACACCCCACATGTATCATTTCTGACTTTAATGTGACTTTGTGCTGGTTTAAGTTAGCAAAGAATGAAAGGAATATAGAAAGCACGAAGCCCAGAGGCTCCTCCCTCTGCTGTGGGTCTGCTCTCAGCATTTGACCAAGTTCCCCCTCTCCAGACCACAGGGGTGGCATTTTCCTCTTTGGGGCTTATTCAAAAGCAAAAGCAGTCATCTCAGGATGAGATCCAGGCCGGTTGTTAGCAGAGCTACACCAGCTGGGCAAGCAAATGTGGCTGGCAGGCTGCAGGAGCAGGATGTGGGGACTGTCATCCGAACACCTCTCGCTGCTTCCTTACACTTTGTTCAGTGGAGAATAACCTTCCCCTAATCTTGGTGGAAGCCACAGGACCCTGGTTTTTCTACTCACTCTTGAGTAATAGATAATCCTAGCGTTACTTTAAGTTGTAACCAGAGATTTGCATTAAAATGGGAACATCCAGATTGATGTTATCAAAATCAGAGACTTGCCTGATGCTTTTATTTCTCCTTTTATCCTAGAGAGGCCTGTTTCTTCCTCAGTGGGCAAATCCCCACTCTCTCCCTGCTTGCAGCACCACCCCAGGAAGTAGAAGCTCAGGAAGTGCAGGAAGACAGGAGGTAGCAAGGTTCTTCTTTGGCTGGGTGGCTCCTGGCCGTCTAGGCCCTGGTGTGTTGTCCCTAAGTCAGCCTGATCGATGCTCACTGCCAGTTTCTCTCTCTGCTTTGTGGGCCTCGCAGAGGTGCCCTGCTGGGGTCTCTCTCTTCCAGTTCTTTTTTCCCAGGATAAAGCATCTTTCTTTCAGGTGATTTCCTGGGGCACTTTCCCTTAGTCTCTGGACATGAGGTGCTGAGTCTCCAAGCTCTTGTTGAGATCTCTTCGCTGCTCCAGTTGGCCCTATTTGACATAAAACTAGCCCTTCTCCTCCGCCTCCATTTGCCTGTGGGGACCATCACTCATCCTAAGCCTAGACAGATTCTGGGAGATCGGGCTAATCCTGTTCTTTGCCCAAAATCTTTCCAAGGGCCACCATGGAAGGGTTAGTCAACCTTTCTCTGCCCAACAAATTTCCTTAGGGGAAGGGGTTGTGTCAGATCCTAGTCTATTGTTGACATCAGCTTATTAAAACCAGGCACGGGGCCAAGCCAGGGAACAGAGCTCTCTGAGAGGGTCCCTTGAAGCCTTTCCCACTTTACCTGGGGTGATATCTCACCCCCACCCTGCCCCCTCCCACCCTGGGAGGAGAGATCTGGGACTCACAGCAAGTAACTCCTCTCTTTGGTAAAAAGAAATCTTTTTACCAGAGAAACAGAACATATATACTCACTCACACACACACACAATATCACATGTGCACACACTCTCATGCACACACATTCACATTCAGTCATCCGCATACTCACACACTTACACACACTCACACACCCACACACACTCATATTCACTCACACATGTACAGAAAACCACACACATGCACACAAAAACACTCACCCACATACTCATATTCACTCTTACACTCACACATACTGCTAACTGTGTCAAGTGATATGCTCATAGCTTGAATGTGGGAAACTACACCAGTGCACAAGGTATACTTATATTAAATTACCACCTTATACACCTTAAATAGATACAATTTTTATTTGTCAATCATACCTCAATAAAGCTGAAAAAAAAAAACAAAGCTAAAAGTTCTTAAAGAGCTGGGGGAGTAGCTTGGTGGTAGAGGACTTGCTCAGCATGAACAAGGCCTGAGTTTGATCCCTGCACTGCAAAGAGTGAAAGAAAGAAAGAAACAAACAAACCCAAACCCACACAAAAAAACTAACCAATCAACCAACCAACCAACCAGCCCAGAAGGGGGTGAGTGCCCTCAGAGTTATTCTGCTGGACTCTTCTTCCAACCTTCCCTCACTTCTCCGTCGGTCCCAGTCCTGTCCTCAACAGGGACTGAGAATGCTGGCCTCATTTTCCACAGTGACCAGTAGCAGTGGCTTGGACCTTCCTGGTGAGGACACTCTCTCCCTCCCTGGAAGGTCGAGGGTGTGAGGAAGGGGAGCCTCAGATCCTACCACAGGGAGAGTCGATAGCTCTCCTGCCTTTCACATGGACCCTGGAAGACATTTTCCCTTCAAAATGTTATTATAAATGGTGTCCAGGTTCTAATTTTTTTATTGTGAGCACAGAACCCTATTTCAGGCATATTATGGTTATATGGGATTGTGTAGGCTGGTCCATAACTACCTTGCTATTATTTTGGGCAAAATATTTGAAATTCCAAAAATCTGCTCATAACTATATACGTGCCCACACTCTCAGATGGAGTGGCCTGTATTTGTATTTAGTCTGTAAATGTGGTAGAGTATAAAACAGGAAAGTAATAACTTACTATCACAAGAAACTACAAGAAAACATGTAGTGTAATCATTGAGACAATTCTTAGCAATAACTTGGTGTGCCAGTGAATTTCTATCTGATTAAATTAGAAGCTCTTTGTTCAAGCAAAATCTTACATAGATCCAGTGATGTAAAACAGACAAAAAGCAGCATCACTGGCTGAAGTAGAGATGGAGGCTGGGGTCCTGTGCACTCTGGCAGTCACTGAGGAGAGCTCCCAGGAACCTTCGGGTCTATGGGACACTTTGAGACCACTGGGATAATTCCAGCAATCATGGTCATACTGCGCCAGGCAAGAATACCCAGATGTTATGGGAGCACAGAGGACCCCATCTAGAAATACTAATGTTTTAAAAGTATCCTAACTAATCTGTTAACTCTCACGAAATCAGATGCCATAACTGTGGTCTTCGGTTTCTTTGCCGATATTCAGGCGGCTGACCCTGCAGGCTGGGGTTTCCCTGGGTCCTGTCATAGCTGGTTCCTGTTGAGTTTGGCCAACAGGAGACCAGGGTAGGAGACAGCAGGCAGAGAAGGGGAAGGCAGGGTATTCTCCTCTTCTTCCCCCACCCTTAGGCCTCCCACAAATCCCACACATCCGTCCTGTTGCTCCCTCCCTGCTAGGTTGCTGTTTTTGGCAGGTGCCATAGCTCCTCTGTGGCTCTAACTCCCCTAGACCAGTCTGCAGTGGGTCTCCCTCCACTGACAGCAGGTACCACGAATCTAAGAAACATTTTGGAGAGAAAATCTTAAAACAGAGAAAATTCTGTCCATTCACTAGAATTTTTTCCCCCTTGTGAATTGGGAGGGGAGAAATGCCATTTTTCTGCTTTTTAGCAGTTGGAATATCCATATCCTGAAGAAGCATGGTTTTCAAATCAGGGCATCCTAAACAAATTTAATATTTTGACTTTAAGAGCATTTGGATAAGACAAGGGTGTGTGTGGGATCATTTCAGTTGAAATTTGGGGTGATTTTAAACTCCTCCCTTTGGTAGCAGTGGTCAGAAGAGCTAACCCAAGACTAAGTGATCTTGGAGTATGCTATAGCTCTCTCTCTACCCGGGAAATACTGCCTTGTGGTCATGCCCTGAGTAGTTATATAGTCTTAGAATATTCTATCTTTACTTGTTCCCTCACTAATATATGGAAGCTACATTTTTGATCTCTCTCTCTCTCTCTCTCTCTCTCTCTCTCTGGTGTTGCAGGTTGAACAGGGGAGGGGATGGGCTCTACCTCTGAGATACACCCCCAGACCTTTTTATTTTTTTATTTTGAAACAGGTTCTCAATAAGTTGCTGAAGGTCTCGCTAAGTTGCTGAGGCTGGCTGCGAACCTGCGGTCCTCTTGTCTCAGCCTCCCAAGTACTGGGATTGCGGGAGTGTGCCACCGCACTCAGCACATTTTTTATCTCTTGATTCAGATTGAATAAAATTTGATCTCTTGATTCTGGAAAGGGCAGAGACTAAAATACAACCCATTTAGCTTCATGTCTCAAGATGCTGAGAGCTTTTGGGGGAAAGGTAGGAAGGGACCGTTTTTCCTGGGCAAACAAGAACCCGTGATGAGGAAGGGGTTTTCCTTTCCACTAGACGGGGAAGGATTTTTCCTTCTGTCATTTAGAATCCTTATTCTGAATGTTATTTGTAAAGTTGTCTGAAAAGGCTACATGCGAGTTGTCTCAGTTTCCAGATGGACATTATGGCATTGATACAATCTTCTAAGATTCTGTGAAACAAACTGCTCTTTGTCTTAAGCTCAGGACCTCAAAAGCTCATAGATATCCAACAGGCAATCCTGGCCCTGGCAAGGGGATGCTCTGTGGGTTTTCAGAAAGCCTACTCTTGGAACTAGACTTCATCTCACCTATATTTCTACTGATAAGAATTAGAGGAAAAGTTATCTTTGCTTTAGTGAGAATGGCCTCACCTGCTAGTGTTAATTTTGCTGCCCAGTGTTGTCCTAATTTAGATACTAAGTAAGACCTTTTGGTCTGTAGCCTGGTCCCTGAATCAAGGAGAGCCAAGGTTGGTGCTGAACAAGGTACCTTCTCTCTACCGACACCAACGCGTAGAATCGAGCACACCCGTGGACCTCAGTGTGAGTTATGCCCACTTAACTGCAGCCTCCTTGCTCACCCCGCTGCCTGTCCCCAGGCCTTCCCAGGAACTGGCTCTGGTTCCTGGTCCTTACCCTAATTCTCTGTTGAAACCAGAGCCCTAGTCTGAGATCAGCTTTTTGCCCAGGACTAGACTTGCAAACCTGGTCTTCCTTCCTTTCTCCCTGGCTGGCTGAGGTCCTGCTTCAGTCAGACGGACAGCTCTTCTGCGCATCCCCACAGCAAGATGCTGCTCAGCACCAGTTCACACCCCTGTTCCGAGGCTGCTGCCACCAAGCCCCAACCAACAGATAAGATTCAGTGGCTATCAGCTCTCCCTTGGCATTGTCATGTGGACTGCTGGTCACCCATGTGGGGACACCTCCTATACCCAGATTGGTTCTCTCTTAGCCCCAGGCTCAGTCAGTTGCCTCTATCTTCCAGAGTGATATGAGTTTCCTAGTGTAGGTTCTCAGGGTAATGCCACTCCATTCCTGACAGCCACGTCTTAATATCCTCGTAGTCATAAGGAGAAGTGAAATCCAGCTCGATTTGCCCTGGTAACATTTATGTGTCTATGCATAGTCTATATGTGTGTGCATATTTCCTAAATGAAATACATTTATTTTTTCCAACACAAGATTGTTGTAAAAAGACGGAGAATGTGAAAGTCCCCCCTTACCACAAGTCACCACTCTGATTAATAATATGGACAGTTTATCTTGATAATAATGTTTGCAAAACTTTTTAATGGAAGTATAAACACAAACACACATACATATTCTGAAAACAGAAATTGGGTCTTACTTTTCTGTAACCGCTTTTCATTTTACCTTTAGGATTTATCGTTGGTCATGATTCTACCCTCATCTTATACCTGGACTCCCGTTGGCTCAACTTTGGAGAGGTCTATGATTTAAGTATGAAAGAATAATTCTTCCTCTTTTTATAGTCTTGGGGGGCTATGTTTGTTAAATTATTTATAGTGATAGGTTCCACAGAAATAGATGTTTTTTATTGAGACCATCAAAACCCTCAGTGCTTTAATGATTCTGCTGATTAAGTGAAAAACACACGAAGGCATGTCAGTCTGCCAAGCGAGAGAAAATGCTCTCTCCCTAATGTAAATGGATTACATAAAGGCCTGATCGCTCACAGCATCCAGTTATGGTGTTTCATGCTCTAAAGACCAGGTAGGTATTACTTTGCACAGTTCTTATGGAATGTTGAACTTTTAAGACGAAGAACCAAATTTTAAAACTGTCATAAATCTGAGTCTGGCTTTCAGAAGGCAAGAATACTATTTTTAGTGTGTCTGGATCGCAGTCTTTCCCTTTGGTAGTTGATGATGACTGCGCAGTAAGAATGAAAAATGAAACTTCTGGAGATTGGATCACTAAGGAGATTGAAAATAACACCCAGACAGTGGAGCCTTTGGGTCACCAATTTGAATTCAGCTCAGATCAGTGATGACTACAAATTGTTCTGTCTGATGGCAGCCAGGCTTGCAGAGAATGCATCCTTCATCCTTATCTAAGTTAATTATGCCTTCATGCTTGTAGAGCAGGCTTGCCGGTTTTAGATTGTCATCCCCTAGAGGGCAGGGACCCTGTCTGCGGGAGGCACTTTTTACACCCTCCCTTAGATGAGTGTTGATTAGATGTTTTGATTAGGGAGATGGAGGTGTGCTCTTTCTGAGGTGTGAAGCTGTAACTACCCAGCATTCCTGTGAAATATGAGAGCATCATCTCTTCCAGTTTGTTCTGGGTGGCCTTGGAAATGGTTCCGTCCCAGGCAATGACAAATAGTCTTCTTTTATAGTCCTGTCAGCAAACGCTGCAGCTCATCATTGAGATATGAAGATGGTTCCACATATCTTTCTTTCTTTTCAGATTTGCACACATGGATTGGGCTCCAGCTCAATACTCACCTCTTCCACTGATTTCCTCGATCATTTCAACCCACTTTCCTCGTAATATGTTATTATGAATTCCATTTATTTTGCCTGTGTTAAATGTAATCCTCCACTGATATTTGTCTTTTCCCAAATGCATCCCATTTACCTATGTAGAGGCAGTTTTTTGGAGGTTCAAGACAAGTCTTATATCTTTTTGTAAACTCCTCACCTACTAATACAAGGTTTGCAACAGTTGGTACTGATATTTGTAGATTTTCTTAATAATGTTGTTGAAAAACTCAATAAAAGTCTTACCTAAAAGTTTGCATAGTCTTTTATATTAACTGCTATTAGAGAATCTCTCCTCTCCTCTCCTCTCCTCTCCTCTCCTCTCCTCTCCTCTCCTCTCCTCTCCTTTCCTTTCACTGGGGATTGAACCCAGGGACATTCTACCTCTGAGCTACACCCCCAGCCCTTTTTATTCTTTGTTTTGAAACAGGGTCTTGCTAGGTTGCTGAGAGTCTCACTAGGTTGCTGAGGCTGGTCTTGAACCTGCTGTCCTTCTGTCTCAGCCTCCCAGGCACTGGGATTGCAGGCATGTGCCACTACACCTGACTGAGTTATGCTTCTTTTTCTGATGCAGGTGGCCATAGTTGTCCTGCAGATTGAGCACTGTACAACTCGAGAGGGCTAGGATGAGGGCCACTTATGGCTCTGAAAAGTGGAGGTCAAAGAATAAGAGCACTAGTGCTCAGGAAGACAATGTGCATCAATAATTTTAATAAGTTAGGCAGGGAAGAATAAGTCACTAGGATGTGAATCTTAACATTTGTTTTGGGACCCAAATGAATATGATGGGGACAACGTTTTCAGAAGTGAGTGTCCCATCCTGCTTTATTCATGGCAGAGGGGTCCCCCACGCCCCTTGAAAGCTCAGCTCATTCCCATGCTCAGTTCTCCAGAGTTTGACTATTGTTAACTCAACCCTTGGGCTTCCGTGATGCAGAATCAGGAGATTGTATTGAGACAGACAGGATTACAAAGCAGGAAGGATCAGGGAAGGAAAAACGATCCAGAGTCCTGACTGCTGGGCTCAGTGGAGGCTGAGAGAGGAAGAGGCTCTGGAACTGGGGAGAACTTAGAGGGCAGTGGACAGGGGGTTTCAGGAAGTGCTGCAGAAAGGAGGAATTGGAGTCCCTCTAATGCTTGCCTGCCAAGATAGGCTAGGTTCTTCTGCTTGTAAGTGCAAACAACTCCTAAACCTCTGTGATTTCTCACAACAAAAATTAATTTCTTATTCAAAGTCTCAAAGCTGGTGTAAGTTCTCAGCGACTCCCCAGTGTAGTGACTTGGTGGCCCCAGCTGCTTTGATCTTTTTTTTTTTTTTTGGTACTGGGGATTGAACCCATGAGTGTTCTACCTCCAAGCCATATACTCAGCCCTTTTTATTTTTAAATTTGAAACAGGGTCTTGCTAAGTTGCTGAGGGACTCAGTAAGTTGCTGAGGCTGGCCTTGAACCTGCACTCCTTCTGTCTCAGCCTCTCAAGTACTGAGGTTACAGGCATGCACCACTGCACCCAGCTTTGATATTATGATTCTATTGACATAAGAATAGTAGGGGAGGAGATGGCACCGAGACCTCACAACCACTCTTCCAGGTTCAGGCTTTAGCCTGGAAGAGAGACTTTTTTGCTTGTAGCTCATTGCATGCACCTGTCTCCTGGGCTGATTGACTGCAGCGGGGCTGGGAAGTAGTTTGTCTTGAAACTGGAAGGTGACAGTCATATACAGGTGAGTTCTGCTGATATCAGCCAGAGGCTCTTCGCACAAAAACACTGGAATCACTTTTACTTTTGGTGGCTGGATAGCACCTGTTATAGGTGATACCTCTCTGAGACTGGGCCACAAAGGACACTGGGATTTATTTGGCTTCTACAGAAAAAAGTAACTGTATGCAATAAAGCTGCCTTAGAAGTTTCCAAAAAATGCAATAAAATAGTTGTTATCTTGTTAACTATTATAAGAGCTTTTGAAATTTTTTGCCTCTTTGTGTTCTCTCTCTCTCTCTCTCTCTCTCTCTCTCCCATCAGTGAGAAAATATTCACAAATGCTACTATTCCCATGACTTATTCAGAGGAAGTTTTAAATTTGGTTTTATTTCCTTTGCTTCCTTGATATTCACTTTATTAGGCATCTTAGGATGGAGAAAAGGTTACGAATTCCCTTCAGTGTCATTAAAAGGAAGCCTGTCTAGGATGACATAAATGTGATGGTCATTCATGATTCCTCTGAGCTTTATGACTCTTCCAAGAAAATAAAAAGTCTATATTGCAAATCTATAGGAGAAACGAAGCTGGCAGGATGTGCGTAATATGATTTCTGAGCAAATGTATTTCAGTAGAGGACAAAAGAATGTAGAAATGCATACAATGTTTTTGAAAGATAGGATAAATTAGGAAACAATTTTAGGTCTGTCTGCAGTTTCTCCACAGGAACAACTATATTTTAGGATATATCATGTGATTAGTTGTGTCTTGACACCATTTCAAGAATTTCAACAAGTGCACATGTACATACCATTAAAAACAACAAAAAGTAAAAAAAGAAAGAAAAAAAGAAAATCCGCAACCCCTGGTTGTCATAAATAAGAGCGAGAGAAGGTGCAATTGAATACTTCAGTATGCAATTATGTTTTCTGCATAATTAGTCATAAATTGAGCATCCAAACATAGATGCATGCGTAATTAATTATGACTTATTTAAAAGTGTTTGGGTTGTGACACTTTGTTCTTCATTTCCTGCAAATCAAATTACTGAAGTTTTCATTTCATTTCAAAATAATTTTCCCCACATTATTTTAAAAAAGTTCAACTGAGATATAGGTTTGATTACAGCATAAATAATGGATGCAGTGAGGTAAATACCAGTTAGGGAAGGGTAGATAGGGATGCTATCTGAAGGCATAAGATTGCAGAGGGTTAGCAGAACTCATTCTGAAGCTGGAGCGGGAAGTCGAGGCTGGGGCTGGCAGAGGTAAAGAAAAGAAGATTTGCCATGGTAATTTTTTTTTTAAATGTTTTTATTGGTGCATTGTAGTCTCACATCACAATGACTATCAGTTTGGTGTTAACATACTTGCACACAGCTCTTGGTGTCCCTCCCCCCCGCCTCCCCCCCTGCCTCCCCCCCACATGTAGCACCGAGAATGATGTTGGTATAATCTCATATATACACATTGTTTATGACAGTAATTCCATGGATTCACTACTTTCTTACCCTTCCCCTTCCCTTGTACCCCTTCCCTTGCACCACTGAGGGTTCTCCATTGTCAATGGAGTCCCTTTTGTGTCCCCACTACTCCCTAAGTTGCGCATATTAATGAAAACATATGACCCTTCATTTTTTGTGATTGGCTAATCTCACTTAACATAATACTCTCCAGATCTTTCCATTTTCTTGCAAATGCTGTTATTTTGTTCTCCTTTATTGCTGAGTAGAATTCCATTGTG